>OZ038520.1:1626429-1708929 GCA_964036315.1 Acanthosepion esculentum
TATGTAAATTATATATATATATATTACATATGTAAATTATATATATATATATTTACATATGTAAATTATATATATATATATTTACATATGTAAATTATATATATATATATTTACATATGTAAATTATATATATATATATTTACATATGTAAATTATATATATATATATTTACATATGTAAATTATATATATATATATTTACATATGTAAATTATATATATATATATTTACATATGTAAATTATATATATATATATTTACATATGTAAATTATATATATATATATTTACATATGTAAATTATATATATATATATTTACATATGTAAATTATATATATATATATTTACATATGTAAATTATATATATATATATTTACATATGTAAATTATATATATATATATTTACATATGTAAATTATATATATATATATTTACATATGTAAATTATATATATATATATTTACATATGTAAATTATATATATATATATTTACATATGTAAATTATATATATATATATTTACATATGTAAATTATATATATATATATTTACATATGTAAATTATATATATATATATTTACATATGTAAATTATATATATATATATTTACATATGTAAATTATATATATATATATTTACATATGTAAATTATATATATATATATTTACATATGTAAATTATATATATATATATTTACATATGTAAATTATATATATATATATTTACATATGTAAATTATATATATATATATTTACATATGTAAATTATATATATATATATTTACATATGTAAATTATATATATATATATTTACATATGTAAATTATATATATATATATTTACATATGTAAATTATATATATATATATTTACATATGTAAATTATATATATATATATTTACATATGTAAATTATATATATATATATTTACATATGTAAATTATATATATATATATTTACATATGTAAATTATATATATATATATTTACATATGTAAATTATATATATATATATTTACATATGTAAATTATATATATATATATTTACATATGTAAATTATATATATATATATTTACATATGTAAATTATATATATATATATTTACATATGTAAATTATATATATATATTTACATATGTAAATTATATATATATATTTACATATGTAAATTATATATATATATTTACATATGTAAATTATATATATATATTTACATATGTAAATTATATATATATATTTACATATGTAAATTATATATATATATATATATGTAAATTATATATATATATTATATAATGTAAATTATATATTATCAATATATTATATATATATATATATATATAAATTATATATATATATATATACATAAATTATACATATATATATATACATAAATTATACATATATATATACATATATATGAAAAATATAATGATTTTTTTAAGAATGAGCTATATATTAACGGCTATATAATGTTAGAGTGTGCAAACCGAAATGCTAAATTTCAAATATTATAAGTGTGAATTTTTTTTAATTTTATAATTTGGTAAATCCACAAATTTTTTATTATAAGTTTTTTTTTCAGTTAATATGACATGGACTAGCTAGATTGTTCAATTATATATATATATATATATATATATATATATATATATATATATATATTATACATTATACATATAAATCCTTTATATATAATACATATAAATATATATCTCTCAATTATATATAATATATAAATTTATATATATATATAAATTATATATAATACATTAGATATGTATATATACCTACACATTATACATAAATTGTCTGATGATCGCAAATAGTGTGAAACCCAGTCATAAACTCACATCCAACTAAATATATATATTATACCTATACATATCTACACTATATACATATATATATATATATATAGTGTATGTGTGTAAGAGAGAGCACTGCTGCTCCTGGTGTGAGTAGTGCCATTATCACTGAAACTGACTTCACCTTAGATATTTCTACTTCTCCCACACCAGTCCTTAATGGATGTTGAAAATACCTGTTAAAGGCTGAATGAATCCTTTCATATACTGGAGGTGAGTCTAGCAACTCTACCCATAAGTAAAGACTACTTGAATGAAACCAGTTTCAATAACCTAACTATATGGTAGATAGTACTTGGTGGGTACTCACTGGATAACAATATATAAATTTATATATCAATTTTTTGGGGAAAGTATGATAGTGTTTTTTCCTTTAAGAATTCATTGATGCAAATGCACACACAATGAGACGCTGGAAATTTTAAATATAAACAGTTTTGTTTTAATCAATCTGATAGAAACAAAAATAAAAAAAGATAAATAAATCGATTTTATTAAATATCCCACATTGTGATATTTCTGCCAAGTATGGTGAAATGTAAGAACCTTAAGATAAATTTAAATGTAGCACTTTCTAAAATGTTATCTTAGTAAATTGTTTTCTAATTTAATTAAGTGGAGCATTTTTTAACTTTTTATTTTTTTAAAGTTAAAGGTATCGCGACACATTGCATTGTGTTCATATCTTATTTTTCATGAGGTTTCTCCACTGTATTCCTTGTAGCAGTTATTACAGGTGATAGAGTTGATTCCTCCTTCAAGTTTTAGCTTGTTTTGTTTTGTATTAAATCATTATTTTAGACATAGTTGTGACATTTCTTTTGTTTACATAAATTCTTTTCAATTGTAGTTTTGAGGGTGGATATAATATATTTTGAAATATTTTAAGAGCCTTTTGTTTCACACTGAATATGAAATAGGATATTGACTGAGTTTGACAGTATTTACAATGTATCCATGTAAATACTGAGGGCTACAAATTCCAAGTGCTCTTAAATATAGTCCGATGATTGTTCTGGATTTTATATTTTATATTATCACCATGTGAGATATTTACTAACAAAGGTAATGGAATCACAAAAAAAAAAAACTTAATGAAATTGGCTCGATAATATGCCCAAGACATAATTAAAAAAAAAAATTGTAAATTTAAAATTCCTAGCATCACTTTTTTGTGCATGTGAAGTCACATAAATATACTGTGATGAAAATCTAAAGGATAAAACAGGTCAAATGAAAATATCTTCCACTTTATCATATATCTTTCCTCTAAAATTATATTTATTCTGTAGACATACAAGAGCACATGTGATATCCTGCCCTCATCAGCAAGCAAACAGGAGAAGTAAGTTTTAGTGGCAATGGCACTACTCACACCAGGAGCAGCAGTGCTCTCTCTTACACACATACACTATATGTGAAGTCCAGGAATGCAGTAAGCTCATTTGGAGTCATCAAACCTTTTAGACTCCATTAGAGTTAAAACTCTGAATGTTCCCAAGCCACAGGTGCTACAATGATGTTGATCGATTCTCCTTTTTGGGCATCTTGTTCAGAGGAGGATTGAATGAATACATTTCCCCATTTTAGAAATTTCATGCACAGGCATTGTTTGATATTGTACATCACAGTTGGAGCTTGCAATGATCATACTTAACAAGGTGAGATTGATTTTTTATATATATAAATAATATAAAACTTGTTTGTTCAGATTATGGGCCAGGCTAAGAATTTTTGAGCATCCCTTGTTTTTAACAGCGGAATGGAAAAGCTGTTTTTTCTGAATTCTTGGATTCAAATTCATTAAAAAGGAAAAAAAAAATTTATATAATTTAATGCTGAAACATCTTAATTTGTTCTATTTTTAAATTTGTAAAGGGTTTCTACAAATTGAATTTAAAACCAGATTATTTGATATTTAGTTTTAAAACTTATTACTGACTTTTATACTGATGATCAAATCCAATTATATTCAAAATTTGATATGTGCATGTATATATCCATGTAGTCAATTTACTCAAAAATGTAGTGAATAGTCCCTGGTTAAAAGGAATAACAGGCAAGTATGATATATAGGTAATAAGAGAGGAAGAAGTTGCTGAAATACTTTAATGGTCACTAAGTTGATAAAAACTTTTATACTGAATTTTAATTTATATGCATTCTTGATAAGTAAATTTTTGATTCAAGACCAAATGAAAATTAAAGTTTTTTTGTTTTTTTTCACAAAATAAGAATCTTGTTAATATTTAAAAATTTAACAAAGATTTTTTTTAAAACTGAATTTATTAAAAATATTTCCAGAAGTCAATTAGTACAATAGTTTTTTTTTTTTGGTACATCAGGGTTGTAGACATAATAGCAAATCACCAACTATAAAGGTGAGAAGAAAGCAAGGCTTGATTACATGGACATAGTAACTTAAAAATTGTGAGCGATACCTACAAATTTTTTGTGCTTTATTCATCAACTTACAAAAAAGCAGGAAAAAAAACAAAACAATGTCACAGTTTATTTACATGTGCATATTTCCACTTAAAAAAAAATGTTTTCCCTGTAAAAAAAAAAAAAAAAAAAAAAAAAGGACTTTGTTGCATCTTAGATAAATCCAGGTCTTAAAAGAAAAAAAAATTAAACTGATTTGTGGCAGGCAAAAAATGTAATCTCAAAATTTGGCACCAAATATTAAAAATGTCCTGCTTGTAATAACTTTGACAATGGTTTAATGTAAATAATTACATGAAGTTTTTTTTTTTTTTTTTTTTAAATTAAAAACACCTTGTTAGATTCCAGCCATAGTAAAATAAAAGTTTATCCTTTCCTTTATCCATTGTTCCATTTTTCAACAGAGGAAAATTCAATAAGCCTTATTGATCTGTGTTTAAATGTGATTAAAATTATACCTACTCTTTATTGAAAGTTTATATCTAGAAAGACCTAACAAATCATTAGTTTAGGTCACTGTTCTTTGAATCAATATTAAGACAACTTAATGTTAGTAAAACTAGCAGCAGATACCAAAGGATTCAGCATGGAATCAAGTTTGAATATACAAGCCCAGCCCTATAACAAATGTTATATCCTAAATGGTAAAACTACTTCTTAAAGGCAAATTAGAGTGAATTAAGTATTTTCTAAAAATCACCAAAAGACATTGAATGTGAATTAAGATATGCAAGTCACCATTGAATTTTTTTCATCATTACAAAATTCAAAAGTAAAATTAATGTTTGAACAAAAGGTTAACTTAAAATCAATGCATATCAGATTTAATATCAATATTTGAAATCATTTTGTATCAGTATAAGCCATAATTTCTGGTTATTTCTAAGTTGTCTACATAAATGTAGACGTCAGTTATCTTTGAGACAAAGTGACAAATGACTAATCATTCTGAGCAGTATCTTGATATCTAAGATCACATTTTAAAAAAGGGTTTGATTTTCAAGGTTCTATCACATGATAGCTTTTAAGGATTTTTCAATGGAACCCCAATCTCCTTTTAAGAGAGGGTGTTTGTAGCTATACTTTATTCCTTCTCTGCCTAAGGGATTGAATTTAATCTTTCTTTCTCAAATTCATATCAGAGATGGGTGGAGTGTCTGCACCTAAATTTTCATAAGGTCAGTCTTCAGAGTCTTAACTCAACCCAAACAATAATATTTAAGAAACGTCAAAAGCTACAAGAGTGAGCATGAAATCAGGCATGGCAAATCATAAAAGAATGAAAAGTTCTTGCGGAGTGAAGTTAAATAAACTAAGACCTACTATGAAAAATACAAAAGCTGAGAGAGATGGCATTTTATGATTGTTATCATAACCATTTCATAAGTGGGTCTTCAGTAAATGAGAACAAATACTCTAAATTTCAAGAATAAAATTTAACCAGAATTTGAGAAGGCAAAACTGTAAGAGCATTATATATATATATATATACATACATACATACATACACACACACACACATATATATATATATATATACATACATACATACAAAGGTAAATTAGGAGAGCAGCAATTATAGAAGGATAAGTGAAGTCAAATCCCCTACCAACACACAAGCCAGCGCAGCAAGATAAGGCCTATTACTCTCTAGGTCAGACTTTTGAGAACTTAGGTCTTTTAGTACATTGACAAAATGGCTGATATAAATAAAATATATTAGTTTGTCACTTCACAAAGTCAATGTTGTTTGCTAGTACATAATACATTGTTTTACAGGCCAACAAGGCATCATAAGTCCACTTCTTGGATATAGATACAACCCTGAGAGTTAGTGAATGTCATATCCAACCAAGGAAGGTTGAATGCTCTGCTTGAAAGTAAATCAAGAATGAAAATGCTAGTTCAAATAAATTTATAAATAACAACTCAAATTTTTAACCAGTATAACCAATATAACACTTCACAACAATAACGGATTTAAAAAAAAAAAAAATTATTTTTTTATTTTTTTTTTACTTTATTCAAAATCCCTTTATTAATTATATTGAAACACTTGTACTTTTGTAACAAAGAAAATAAGCAATAAAAGAATTGGGCAGGAGAAGGTTATATTATCTTTCCCTAGTACAAAAGTTTTGTTTTTTTTTTAATTTTTTATTATCAGCAAAATGAGAATACAGCTGTACTTTTAACACAAGTTTTTTTGTTGTAAAAAAAAAAAAAAAAAAAAAAAAAATCAAAGTTAACCTTTTTTTAGCTTGAATGCACAAGCATAAAAATTTGTTTCCTTATAGATTTTGGCTTGTTTAATAAGTAAAAAAAATGAAACTTTTCCCCCTAAGATTCAAACAGAAGATTTTTGCCAAAGCAAAGTTTACAGATAATTATTGACTAAGCATTCTCTTTATAAGAAAAAAGTTCTAATATCCCCCCCCCCAATTAAAACTATTACAAAGTAACTTAAAATGATATTCTTGTTTGTTAATTGAAACCAAACATTTTTAATTAAGTGAAAGGTTTCCTTTTTACCAATGCAGTAAGAAGAAGAAAAAAAAGAAAAAAGAAAGTCAATTGAATGATTAGCTACAAATTTAAAATATTGAAATTAAACAGAAAAAATTATAGCAAAATTATCAAATTATATATTTGATGAATGGGGAAGGAATAAGTTATTTGGACAAGACAATTTTTAATTAGAAGACAAGGCATGAAAGAAAGTTTAATTATACATCTTGCAGTTAATGACATTAACAAGCATTCACAAAGTTTTTTTGTTTTTTAGTATTCAATGCAACTAACTCCATTCTTTGAAAGCATTGAATAGATAATTTTTTTTTTCGGGCTATAGTGTTCATTCAGTGTTTAAATAATCACAGGGAAAATAAGATTTATAATATCTAATAAATAATTTTGAAATTAAAAATAAGTTAAGTACTGTAAGAATGGGAGGGAATAAAATTTTTCAAGTTTTTCTATTTCCCATTTAAGTCTGCTGGTTAGTGAAGCCGTTAAATCCTAATTATACAAACTAAAATAATTCAGGGTAATACTCGAGAAAGACAGTGGAAGTGGGGGAGGGGCAGCATACCGAACCAACCCTGAAAAGAGAGGGGGGGAGGGAGGTCATTAAGTTCTGGAGTAGATATTTTTTTAATTTTATTTCCCCATATAAAAATATTACCAATTGTATAATCCTAAATAAACTTTATGGTAATTTTTTTTTTTTTAAATCAAACCTACAAAAAGAGTATCTCTAAGGCTTTCTAAAGTTTCATGGAATCGGTATCAAATTAATTTATACTTACAACAAAATGCTTTGCAATGGGTATTTTTTTTCAAATTCAGCAGCAAATTTGATAAATTTGCTAGCAACTGACAACAGTTATCACATTTATTAGAATTTATAACAAATAAAAGATTAGTCATTGTTTAAATATAAAAGAAAAAAACAAAAGCCTGTGACAAGGTATCTATAGTTTATGTGTAGACAATATACACCTTTAGTATTATGCTTGGTGGGCATAGGGAGTGGAAAAGGAACAGCATTTGAAAACTTTAGAAAATGAATGGAAAAATCCACATCCTCCAATTGAACATTAATTTGTACAACAAATGGAAGCTTTCCCACACCCAAATTATTTTTTTTTTATGAATTCTATCTCTCCAGTGATAGACATGCACGCACACACATGCGCATATATATATATATATATATATCTATCTCTATCAGGAGGTTAGTTGAATCCGCTACTGTGGTTTCAACCTTACAGTATTCTCAAGCGATTTTTATTAAATGACAACCTAATGCTTTTTTTTTATTATTAACCAAACTTGCAATGTATGGAATTTAAAAGAAAAAAAAAAACAAAAAAAAAAAACAGTAATCTGTTTGTAAGGTGGAAAATCTTAAAATAAGCAAAATGTACAGTAATCAAAATAAATTTTGCAACCTCTGCCAACAGGAAAAATTAGTGATTATGTCTTTTCCAAGTCATTGTTGAAAATCTTACATATGAGGCTGAAAAAAAAAAAAAAAAAAAAAACCACCAATGTATTTACAATACACTTGATTTCTTCTCTTCCCCTTCTTCCTTATTCACATCCTCCTCCTCCTCCCTTTCACCCGTTATGTACTTATTTTTGAAAATAATGTAGCGTTCTTTAGTTTTTTTTAAAAAACAATGTTAGGTGTCCATTTGATAAACATCACCTAAGATACCATAAGGTTGAAACTAAGGTAGCAGGTTCCACTGACCTTCTGATTTTTAAGTGAAAAGCTGTTATTTTCACTTTTTTGTTTTTTCACACATGTATTGAGCACTTTTTAATACTAGTTTCCTGATCTGACCATTAACCGTGTGTGTGTATATATATATATATATATATATATATATAATGTTTGTGTGTGTGCTGTAAAGCAATTAACAATACTTTCAAAGGTGGCAGGTAATCAAAACTCACAATACAGTTTCAATGTAAATAGCCAAGTGGGGAGGGGCGGAGAGAGTACAGTTTATGAAGTTTATGATTTCAAAAAATTTTTGTTTTAGGATCACTTTTCAAATTATCAAGAACAATAACTAAACATGTCCTTCCAAACTACAATCATTCTGTAGATTAGAAGTGTTTAATATAAAATAAAATGTAGCAGAAAGTTAACTGATCAGCTGTCAAACTTTTAAAATAACATTGCCATTAATTAAAATAAAGAGCAATGTCTATTTTATAAGTTTATATTCTTCCTGCCTACTTGTATTTGCAATGTTGTGTATACAAATACTTCCAAGTGGTTTTTTTTTTAATTCCTTTTATAACCAAATTAAAAAAAGGGCTGTCAATATCATACTTTAATGAATATTTATTGCAAAATTCAGTTAAAAACTATTAATCTTCAATCAATCTTTAATAACATCGACAGGAGAATTGAAAGCTTGTTTGACAGTTGAAAGAGTTGACTTTAGATAAGCAGTTCATTCACACCCAGCAGGTTTGCAAATTTCAAATTTTATCTTCACTTATACATTTAGTTATTTGTCCAAGCTAAAATGAATGCAATTTTAACTTACACACATAAACATTCATTCATACATTCCAACTTTCAACATATAATACACAATTTTCAACTTTTAAAATAAGAAGAATCCCAAAATTTCATACATCCAGTCATTTGTTTTAGTCTTGTTTTAACAGACAGTACATTGGCAGTCATTAAAGAAATTGGTTTGTTGATCTTTCGGTGGTAGAATAAGTTTTAGTCAGAGTCAAACTCGCCAGACTCAATGCTGTCAAGATCATCTGTGTCTTCACTGGCATCCTGAGTGTCATCATCCATTATATCACCTGTTAGAGCAACACGTGCATAATCGTCAGTGTCAATTGATTTGCAAAAATGTATGGCATACTTCAGTTTTTCCTGCAGGATTTCTTTGCAAGAATATCTTGGCATTTTGAGTAGAAAGAAGCAGGTGTAGCTTTCAGGCAAGAATTGATCTGGTGGATTGTATTTGTCTAAAACCTAAGAAAAAAAGGAAGGAGAAAAAATTCAATCAACCAACAAGAAAATTTAAATAGGTTTTTGCAATAAGAGAAAGAGGCAAATATGAATGTTTAACAAAAGACACTACCCTGACCCCAAATCAAATTCACTAAGCATGTTGCATTAGACTCATTTACAGATAACCAAGGTATAAAAAGTTTCTTTAGATATATTGCTATGAATATATTATATAAATTACATATAATAAATAAAAATTTTATTATATATAATTGATAGAGGATGAGTCAAATTTAAGCACCAAACTTTTGGTTAAGATTTAGGATTCTATTTTATTAGCTAAATTAGAAGTGTTGGCTGTAATCACATTAAAATCATTACAGTAATCAATTCAGAGCTTTCAATCACAACAAAATTTATTTTGTGATGAAAAAATATTTTTCAATTGTGGAAATGAAGACCGCTTATACTTACCTGTAAAACAAAGTCCCTGCCTCTAAAATCTGCAATTGTGCGAGGCAATCGTGTACGTCCCCACACAAACCGAAGAAAGAGAGAACGTTCGTTATTAGAGAATTCCTCCATCACTTCCCAGAACCACTGTACAAGTGGTGCCGTAGCATCAATGCCTTTATAGGTAGCCACAGATTTCAATAGATTTAAAGGTATATCTGGGCTACCACAGACCTAAAAAAATTGATAAAAAAAAGGTACATTTAAAAGTTAAAACTGAAAATGCAGAATTTCAATTATTTTGTTAAATGCTAAAAAATAAAAATTTAAAAAAATAAAAAAATTGTTTAACAATTAAATGCCACAGCTAATTTTTTGATCAAGATGTTTCCAATATCAAGCAATTTTTTTCCTAACTACTTTAAACTTGTATTTTTAGGTTAAGAAATAAATTTGGTGATAACTGAATTGTATTTTCTATCAGCATTTTTTAATATATAAAATAGTTTAGTTTTAGCAATCAAACTAAAATTGCTCAATTTGTCAGTATTTCCAAAAGCAAAATTCTAAATTAAATTTTGTAAAATTTTACTTACAGAGGTTTTAATTTAGAGTCAACAACTTGAGTTAATAGACATTTAAGCCTCAAGGTATCTTTAGTTATATACAGTTAACACCAATTACAAGGGCTATATCTAAAAATAGAATGATTTTCGATATGAATTTAAATTAGCCATTAATTTGATTTTGATAACTGATACACAATATCTTTCCAAGCATCAACTATCAAGCAAAAATATAAATTTGTATAGAAGATCAAATTGTGCTTATATATATATATATAAATAAATAAATAAGTTCATTATTATACATAAATACAGATCCTTAAAAATCCATTTAGTTATAATTTATTTCATGAACATACAAAATATATTCATCTCCTCAGACTGAAGGAAAAGGGAGAGGAAAAAAAAATTTAATATTAAAAGAGGAAAAAATAAAAATTCCAATATAAAATTAATAAGGGGGGGGTGAAAAGAAGAATTAGACATGAGGGTAACCTAGAAATTATATATAGAGAGAGGTGACAGGGGGATTTCATTGAATAATTTAGACAAGTTATGTTTACTTATTTTCAATTGGATCCTTCATATTCAAACTTTTTAGTGTTGTTAATAAGGGGAGAAAATTGCCATGTTGATATTTTATTCTGAGTACAAAGTCGTCATCATCATCGTATTTATTTCAAGACAAATATTGTAATGCCCATCATTTTCAAAGACAAAATTGCTGTGTTCATCTAAAGGTTTTTTTTTTAAAACTTGTGAAGTGAATAATGCTAAGTATGTGATTGCTTGACTACTGCTTCAGGGGAAGGTAACTAAGTATGGTGTATCAAGAGAAGAAATAAGTATTAAAACTATCAGTGCAAACCTTGATATTTTAAACTATCTATTGTACACATTTTAAAACATTTGTGCTGTATTCATAATTAATTTTAATAAGGTTTGGTCTCAATTTTTAATATAGATAACTTTGAGAAATTTAGTTTATGAAAAAGTATATATTTTCAACAAGAATTTTTCTGAATTGCAAATGTGGGTAGGTATGCTGTTGTAAATGTTGGACACATCATTTAAATAAAAACTCAGCTGGCAAGATAACGTGGTCATATTGTGTCCAACAAATATTTTTTTCCATTGGTGATACAATCCCCCAGAGGACATTTAAATTTATAAACAATGTTGGTTTTCTGCAACCCATAAGTTTTAAGAGTCAAGTTTCCAGAAAATTTGTAAATTTCTAACTTCTTCCTCAAAATGGGAAATTCAGATTCAAAACTTTAATTTGACTTTGATATTGAGTATTTTTTCTTTTTTAAAGATTCAAAATGTCAAACAAAATAATGAAAATATTGCCAACTCAAGTACCTGGAACTTATGAAGTAAATGAAAATTTAAAGCTCTAAATAGAGAATTTAAGTAATGTTTTTTTATTCTAGAATTAAATTACTAGTGTATTTTCAGTTTCTAAACATTTTAATCACATCTGAGAATGCCTAAGTCTAGAAAGAGAAAGAAAGATGAAAGCATTTAAATCTGGCATTCACAAAAACAAAAAGCGAAGAAATAAATTGACAAAGTCTGAAGAAGCCAACCAGCTTTAATTTTATGCTGTAAATCGACATCCACAGAATTCATCCGTTTCCTTTACCTTTTCAGCATTAAAATAAAACAATTAAAAGTGAAAGTTTTAATTAATAAGTGTAACATTCACAAAAAAAAAAAAAAAAAATCATACCATGTGTCAATAGTTTGGGCAAAAATAGGGAAATTACAAAATCAAAATAATGAAGTGGATTTACAAAATTACTTTGGTCATGTGTTCTTGTTTAACATACCATTTGTCCTTGTTCAACATACCATTTGATTAAATTGCTCTGAGTAGAAGGTAAGTTTTTTTTTTTTCACTTTGATCCAAGTTCACATCTTACATTTTAAAATTCTCTGCTGAGATTTCTATTTTCAATATCTATGAAATTTTAGACTTGGCAAATGTAGAAATTTACATTTACTTTTTAATATCTATTTAATTCTACTAGTCATTCTTCACAAATAGAAATACAAAATTGTAAAAACGCCTTCATTACTAACTGCAGTTAGCCAGCAAATAGAATTTTACTATTTTTCCAATATTATTGTAGTTTCTTATTTACAAAAATATTCTGTGGTTGATAAGCAAGCTTACTACTTTAAAATTTGTCGTTGGCAAATTTAACTTCATTTGTAGTAAGTGGTAAGTTTTTAAAACAGGTTTAATTCTGATAATCTCAACCAAGGTTTTTTACTGCTACTACTACTACTACTAATAATAATAAAAATAAAAGCTATTGCTTCTGCAATTCTTCTTTAAGTTGATAAAAACCATCACGGATAAAAAATTAAAAATCACAACTGGAATCTGAAAAGAAAGAAAAACAGTTTACAAAAATATTCAGTTGTTCAAGGAGAAATTTTAGTTATAATTTTGATGTCTTTCCAGATAATTATTGTGTAGTGGTCAACAGGATATTTTGATGCATGTCCAGCAAATGCACGACATCTCACTTGTCTCCCGAGAATTGCTGATATGCTGCGCGGGAGGTAAGTCAGATGGGCGTGCATGCTAAAATATACAACCACTCTTTCTCCACTTCAGTCATTTCTTTGCAGGCGCACATCATTTGCAAGTGGTCAGAACAAATTAAAAAAAAAAAAAATTAAAATTAAATAAAGGAAGGGAACCTCTAAAAATTCCAAGTAAAAAAAAAAGGGGGGGTGCTTAAATTTTAAGAGCACTATATGATCTAAATGATAAACTTCTAGCCTAGTCTATAATGAAAAATAAAAAGTTGACTTGCTCTAAATCAAATGAATTACATTTGACAAATGCCATTTGAAAGGAAATAGACTGCTTATTTTCAGCAGATATTGACTCAAATCCAGATAACCTGAGATTAAGGAGATCAACTCAACTTTTTATTAATCAATTCCAATTATTCTAAGCATTCATAAAACAAGTGATACAATTATTGTAGCCAATTTTATTTAATCCAAAAACTAAATTTTTAAAGATGAATAGAGCAAAGTAAACCTCTAGAATTTAGATAATCCAAAACACTGAAGAGTACAAGCTATTCTAAATTATTTTTTTTTTTAAAATAATCTTTCATCTAATATTCTTTTTCATGATCACAGCAGTAAAGAACAGAAATTGAAAAATTAATGAAGGTTTCATTTAATTTGTAATTCCATTTATCTTGTGCCCCATTTGGTCAAAATTCAGTCCATTGCTGTTGATTGGAGAAACCTCTCCCAGCCTAAGCTCTGGGCATTGATATGTGAAGGCACTGCCCAGACAATATCAAAATAAACAAAGATTACTAGTAAGTGTGAAAAATTGCCACAAATGTTTTTGAATGAAAATGAAAGTAAAACCAAAAGAAAAAATACATCAACAGACAGAAATTAACATTTAAGAAATTACTATAATGAAAAATTGATAAATTCTGAAGCAGAAAATATTTTTTTAAATTCCAAAATACTAAAAAAAAAGAGTAAAAATGTTGAATTTCCAGGTCGAAGTATTGGAAGCTAATACACGACATCTCACTTATCTCCCGATGATTTGATAACAATTTGTCATGCAGGAACTAAGTCAGATGGCTGTGTAAGGCTAAAAATGTAAATTCAATTTTCTTAGGGATGAAAGTATAGTGATTGGAATAAATTGGTAATATCTATAAAAAAAAAGTGGGTGACTAAATTTGTTAGTGGATTTAATTGAAAAGCATAATTCTTTTTAATAATTGGTTAGTATTTCAGGTATCAAGCATTTTGAGTAAATACTTGACCAAAAACAAAACAGTTACATTAATATTTGAAAAAAAAAAAAAAAAAAAAAAGAGAGAGAGAGAGAAAAAAAAAACTGACCAAAGCAATTTTGAGAGTAACATTTTGTTGGCCCTCAAGATATCCAGGCTTGAGAAAATTAACTCATAAATCAATAAGATTTACATTATTAAATCCCTTAGCACTGGATCTTGATTTGAAGCCAAACAGTCGCATATACACACATACATACACACCTAACAACTAATGGTTCATAGAGAGTAACATTTACAACAGCTAGAGCTATTGCATTTGAACCAAAAGATATTCGATGCTGCTGAACCACCAAGCATTTTAGAAAACCAGTTTGAGTAACAATTTGTTCAATGTAGTACAATTCTTCATGTGACAAGCATTTTAGTCAATAGACATAAAAAGTGACTGTTCATTAATTTTGAGTAACAATATATTTCAAACAGTCACTGACCAAGCATTTTAAAGAGAACAACTGAATGTACAATTCAAGGATTAATCTTTCAGTTCAAGATTTAAGAAAAATTCATAAAAAAAAAAAAAAAAAAAAAAAAAAAAATCAAGAAAATCCAGATCATTCCAGTACATAGAAAGGTGAAAATTCAGTTCAGATTTTTTTTTAAAAAAAAAAATCTGAATGTAATTTTTAAAAATACTTACTTGACAAAATTAAAAAGTTATTGCAGAAAAAAAGAAAAGAAAAAAAAAAAAAAAAAAAAAAAAAAAGGATTTTTTATCAATATCTAAGTTTTAATTAACCAGTTAAATTTTAAATCCGATTTTATTAAAAAAGGTAAAATATACTTATATGAAACTTTCTTTATTTGCAGAATGTTATTTTAACATGTTTTTGGTGCTTAAGTAAAATTCATAAATAGAAAGTATAAACCAAAAATTTAAAATTTACAAATACACAAATATGCAACATTTAAATTTTAAAAAGCCCAAATAGTGTATTTATTGGCTTGTAGATATTAAGCTTAAAATAGTCTGACAAGACCTGATCATGAAGGGAGGGTACAGTGAGAACTACTAATAATTGACCATAAGTCTACAGGGGTGGGTGGGTTGGCAACCATTACTCTATGATATCTTATCAAATTGTATAGAAAAATATTACTTACCATGGTCTCAAGTTCAAATCCAGTAAAGAGAGACAGAAGTGGTACAGGTATCACAGTAGTCATACCTTCCCGAACCCATCTTATTTGATCATCAAATTCATGAAGGCTGTCAAGAGAAAAATTAGAATCTAAGATATATCATGGTCATCAAATGTTACTATGAAGTAATGTATTGAAAGCCTTAGCTTTAAAAATTCTTAAACCAAGAAGAATCTATGTGAAACTTAGCATTGCTTGTGGTGTAAATATTTAACTCAAACCAACTGATACAGTAGATTGGTACTGTTCTGCTTTGGTCCTATATAAAAATATTTTGGTATATACAAGATTTTCAGTTAATTTGAGCGGTACAATGAGTTTTTAGTAAGAATCTTTGGCATTATTTGCCATTTACACCCCCCCCCCCCACCAACCCTCATGTGTTAAAGTAAAAGTGAATATTTATAGCAAGCATTCAATAAATTGTTGAATGGGAGAAGTGTATGTAAAGTATAGAAAAAAAAAAAACAAAAAAAAAAAACACGCGGTATATGAAAAAACTTTAGTGTCAGAATTAAGAAGAGAAAATTCACCGATAATTCATGGCAGATTTGATGTATTCTGATCGGTTTTCTGGTATAATGCGATTGTACTTCATTGACAGTTGCATTTCTTGACCTGATGCACTTGGAACACTAAAAGGCATGTCTGCATTCCTTAAGTCTTCATCTGCCATTTCTTTAATGCACATTAAACCTGAAATTTAAAAGGAATAATTTTTAATAGCAATTGCAAGACTTTAATCCCAATATGAAACAGAGGGAGATTTAAAAACAAAAAACAATCATACCAGGAACAAAATCCTTATCAACTTCAGTCAAATCACTGATTGTTAATGGCATCCCAGCAAGCTGTTTCCAGACAGGTTCGGCAATATTCAAGCTAAGAGGACTGCCCGTTCGTATTGCAATTCCCATAAGCATTCCTGCAAACAAAAACAAAACAAGTAAAAAAACTAAAATGTAAAATAAACAGTCAAGTTGTACAGAAATCACAAAATATTAAAGCTTGAAATGCATGGAAAAAAAAAAAAAAGAAAAAAAAAAAGAAAAAATAAGTCAATGTAAACACTTAAGTAAGGAATTTGAAGAAAGTGAAACCAATCAGTAAAATACACAGTTTTAATAAATGTTAATTTTAAACCTGATAAAAAGTTGGTGTGTGTATAGTGGAAATGAAAAGTTCCCAGGGCCAAATGAAGAGCTGATTAAATTTTGAAGGGCTTCTTCACCCAGCCTTCAGAACGTGTGTTGAATAGAGTGTCTCTAAATATGATTAACAGGTTGCTCACTATTTTAGACTTATGCTACACTAAGCTTAATAAATATTCATCTATGTTCTTTTTAAAAAGTTATTTCTTTTTTATCAACTAATGTTACATTTTTATTGAGTAGCATAGTATTAAAACAAGTTTCTTTTAATACTTACCTAAAAATCGGAACATATTTTGATGGAGAGAAGATTTTAACATTGGATTTAACAGAAAGCAATCTCTGTTTGCTCCAGATTCATCACGCCCATTTGGTGTTACTATGAGCAAAGACAATGACCCATTCTGAAGCTCATCACACATTTCAGCTATTGATTCACTATAACCACCACCACAATCATCAACACTTTCCCCTGAAACAGGTTTCAAGAAGAAAATTTAGAAATTTTTGGTATATAAATCATTTTTATGTATATAAATGTTAGTTAATACCAATATAAAACATTAGATAAAAAAAAAAAAAAGAAAAGTGAATTAAAAGTTTTTGTATAATAATTACAAGTTAATGTTTCAAATTAACAATTAACCTACTTGAAATTCAAAACTTACCAACGAATTTGACTTTCCAAATCCTGTGTGGTAGCATTAAACTATCAGGTCCAAACACACTAATTTTAGCAGCCATTTGACCAAATACTGATTTGGTTCCATCAGGACCAGCCAAACCACCACGGCTTCGGAATCGTTTAACCTTGAAAGAAAAAAAGTTATACATATCCACATAAAATAAGGTTTGATCCAAAGTAAAATTTAAGAATTCTCATCCAATTTAATTATGTTTAAATTCTAATTATTGAACTCTAACTTGAAATGAAGCCATAAAAATTTCAGAAGGGTTCAAGGGCCAAATTTATTGAGTTATTGTGAAGTAATTTTAGGAACAGTGGCTGCAAAGATTTGTTTCCATCTTTCAGTAGAGTCTTTAAATGTGAAAACCATTTTTTAATAAGTAAATTAATCTATGTTAGATTTCTCATAAGACTTAGACAAATTTTTAAAGATAGAAATATTTCTGAATTCCAATGTATAATTAATCTTACCTGGATTCGGTTCAATTCTACTACTGGTCCATGTTGTCTGTCTCTCACTGCAGTTGCTTGTACAACTTTACGGAAAGAAGCTTCCTGTAAAAGAATAGAGAAAAATAAACATTTTTACTTCAGATATAACAGTTGTAAAACTCGAACATAAGAAATTTTAAGTTGAAAATTACTTATTCAGCTCATTGTGAAAACCTCATTGAATCAAGTGATGAAACATGGAAAAAGGTTTTTACTTTTCATAGAAATATCAAAATCTACCTTTTAAAATTTTGCAGAATATTTTTAGACTGGAAATTTTATTTAATGTTTTAAAGATTAAATTTAATGTTCTAATTAATGTTAAATGTAATAAAATTAGTTTTACCTTGGCAGCTGATACCAAGACACCTCTGAGGGCGTTCAGACTAGTGAGAACTTCACCCCGAGTACACCCAGGGCTACCCTCTTGTAGATCAAACATTGGGATTGATGGACAAAACAGATCCGAAAAATGGTGTAGCAGTACAAGTCTATTTCGAAGTACTGGAATTGATATCGATTGTAAGTGATTGTACTCAAGTGGTACAACAGAAGGCAATTTCCCAGCACTAACAGGTTTATTGGTAGACCAGGCAAGACTGTGTGCAGATCCACAGGCAACCCTGTTTATCTTTTTGCCTAAAAAGAAAATTGAAAATGAAATTTGGTGACAAATTTACAAATATAAAATGTTTTACAACTATAAGAGCAATGGCAATTAAAAACAAACATTAAAACAGGAAAGAATAAAATATATAGAACAAAAAATAAAAAGTTTACATTACCATAAAGTGGTAATATTGAAATGAAAAAAAAGAAAGAAAAAGACCCCTCTCTCTAGTCATCAACACATTTGGTTTAGCAATGGCTAAACATTTATTAAACAACCATCAATTTGACTGGTTCTACAAGCAAGATAGATTTCCAGTATTAAGTAGGATTCATTGATTTTCATCTTAAATCTTTAGAGTCAATTTATATCAAGTCCTACCAACAGTGGCTGTTAGTTACTAAAATGAAAGCCACCAAAACTGCATGTTATTTGATAAATATGTAAACATCAAAGTTTATGCCTGTGTACATTTTTTAATCCTCAATCTGATGAGCATTGATAAACAGGTTAAGCTCTTCTTTTATAAGATTTTTTTTGCATTTCAGTTTGACATTTTCAGTAATGTAAACCTTTTTTTTATTATTATTCTTTTGTCTTATTTTAATATGTTCATTTTCATTGTTATTATTAAATTCTGTACCCCTCTTATTATTATAGTTATTGCAAACACCTATTAGGTTTTGTGTCTCAACCCCAATTAGGTGAGTGAAACACCAGAGTCTAATAGTGACGTTGAAATCTTAACTCACTGATTGACCTTTGTCATCACCTAATGTCTTTGTTTATTTATGCTATGTGTTGGAGTGTATGGCTTTGGAAGTGTGAGTGTTTTTGCTGTACATAAGTATGAGGGCTTGATGTAACTAGCTCAAGTAAGGGCCAAAGTGGAGTGTTGCTGCTGCTGACCCCAATACCCAGGATCATCAACTGCTCAGCCACCAGGATCCCACCCTCATTAGGTGGGATGGTGTGAGGGGTCATTGCCTATTATTGCCCCAACTGGTTATGCAGATTCTGCTACTTTGTAAAGCTGTTATGTCTGCTAATCCATGCATTACTTTTTACTGTCCAAAAATGTAAAAAATTCTCCCAACAGTTTTTCTGCTTCATAACCATATTCTGTAATTTATTATTTTAAATGTTAGTGGCACTAGAATGAGAAAAATCAAGATACACCAGCCAATATTTGGAAAGGCAATTTGAATAATTTGCATAGATGCATTAATACATCTTGTTCCGTGATGAGAATTCATTAAACAATCATCAATGTTCTTGGTATTGAGGAAGGTTTACTCTAATTTTTAGTGGCAATTTATGTAAAATTCTTCCAACCTGAAGGTGGTGTTGATTTTAGACAGTGCTCATTTCTCATTTGGGCTTGGATGAAAGGTCCAATAAACAGATTAACCGGGGGGGGGGTACATTTAGATATCACAATTTTATGTTAATAAAAACACATTGTTACTCCAGTTTTAATTATTAAATTGTGTAACCTTTTAAAATAAGAGAAAAATTATCAAAAATAGAATTGTTTCTATAGAAAAAGATTAAAATTTATTAGTACCTACCTTGCAATGCTGTAACAAGCCTTGGCCTTTGAATAGCATTTGTTGAACCATCACCTAACTGTCCTTCATCATTATCACCCCATGTGTATACTTCACCTGATAAAAAAGAAAAAAGTAGGCTAATAAAAACTAAATATTCAGTTGAAACTTAAGTTTATAATTAAACTGTTTTCAAACTACAAATATTTGTAAACTTAAAAATTCCTTTAAAGATTTAATATCAATGAAGGAGTTTGCTAATTTAACAAATTGGATTTTACAAAAAGGTGTTTGTTAAATGATAGTCATTAAAATGAAGGGAAGATTTAGCACTAAAAAAAAAAAAAAAAAAAAATCATTGCATGAGAATAGTCTAGTAAAGTTATTTTTGTTTAATGAACATGGCTCAGTGAAGTTTCTATTATTACTCACCAGTGTCAGTACAAGCAACACAATGAAGAGAGCCACAAGCAATATCAATAACTTTTTTGCCTTGTAAAGCTGATACGCGTCTAGGTTTTCGGACGTGATCATCAGTCCCATGTCCAAGCCTATGGTAGTCTCCCTTACCCCTACAAAGTAACAAAAATCAGTCAATAAACAAATTTTATAACAGTCAGCACAAATGGGCTTCAAGTATCCATCAAGTTAGTGACATAACAATATCACCTTTCATTATTAGTAAGAGTACACTGCATTCAAGCTACAACCATCAAGTGAACAAAGACCCCCAACAGTAACGTTAGTAAGAAACCAAATTCCCAAAATGTACCATAAAAAAAAGCAATACAGAATTTATTGTTACAGCTAAAATGTTGAAAATTCTATCAAGACAACTTATTGTTTTTGCTATTCTTTACAGCATTTAGTCTTAAATTTACAATCATATTTACAAGAAGCTAAGTAATGCAATAAAATTCTACAAATATCAATCTTTTCAGTCAGTTTCAAAATCTGGTTGAAATTGTAATTTAAAGTATGTTATCTTTACATAATCTTAGATTTTGTTCTCTTTTTCAAACCAAACTAATAACCCCCTACAATTATGGTAAAAATAAGCTGGACTTTTACAAGAAAAAAAACTTTTACCAGGTGTACACAGCGCCAGATTTTGTTAACGCTACGGAAAACTGTGATCCACATTCAACTTTAATGACACCAAGGCTTTGCAAAGATTCGACTTTGATGGGAACTTTGCAACCATCACTGCCTCCACGACCTTAAATTTGAAAAAAGTAAAAATGTTCTAGTGTGGAAAATCATAGTAAAAATGAAAGTTTGCATGAATTAGAAACATGATCTTCCATTTAGCAGATATTTAATGGGCAAATATACTATTGCATTACAGGCAGACATTTTCATTTCAAAATAACTCTTGAGGGTGGGGGATATGAAAAAATTTCAAATAGTATATTTGTTAAAAGGACAACATAAATAAAGTTAAAAAAAAAAAAAAAAAAAAAAAAAAAAAAAAAAAAAACTTAGCTGACATATTTTGAGACTTTATCAAGGCAAATGCAAGGGTTTTATTTTGTAACAAATATTATATACTAGAGTAAAAATATTATTGGTTTGCTCTTGTATAAATATTTGTTACAAAATAAAATCCTTACCATTTGCCTTGATAAAGTCTCTCAGAGGACAAAACACATTAGCTAAGATAAGTTTTCTGTTGCTCTTTATTAAAAGCACATAACATATAGATGCTAGCGAAATTTCAATAAAAAAAAACTTGGATATATTTTTCCCTGGCTGAAAACAGGCAATCGTTATTAAAGTAGCTTGAGAATTTACACTTAATGTCAGATATTAATTTAACAAACTTTAATCTCACTTTGCAAATAACCCAAGAATTTTAAATGCATTAAAAAAAAAAAAAAAAAATTCTTGAAAGCTTACTGTTTAACAAGATGACTTCATAAATTTAGATTACATTTTAATACATTTAGCTCTTAATACTGCAAAATTCTTTTATTTCAAGTTCCTATGGAAAAAATAAAGTATATAAATTAAACTTAAAACTAAGTGACAGGAACTACCACGTGTACCAGACAGTGTATTCTATTTAAGCAGTTAATTCTACAACTTAAAGTACTGTAATTATGACCAAGCTTAGGCATACTAGACATGATAAATGAGCCAAATGCATCATCCAATTAGTGAAAAATTGTATACATTGCTGAGGCAGAAATCACTTGAAAGCCTTTTTTTTTTTTTTTACAAAAAAGCTGCTTATATGATAGTATCTCTAATATCTGAAGTGTAAACCAACTCACCAAGTTTTCCATAGTCACCATCTCCCCATGACCAAACACTATCATCATCAGTAATGCACAAAGTTTGTGCATCCCCACTCCCACATGCAACATCAATGACTCTGTAATCCTTTAGTACTTCCACCTGAGAGAAAGAGGGAAAGAATAAAAAGGTATCAACTGAAGCAAAACTTAATGAAGTTAATTTTTATACTGTGTGGCAGAAATACCTCCAACACAATAGTAAGACATTAGTGACAATAGTGTCTTCATCTAGCGAATGTCTTACCATTATGTGGGGGTAGTTCTACAAGAATCTAATTATGATAATTATATTAGAAAACTCAAAATCTTCCATTACAGCAAAATATCAAGTTAATTTTTTTATAAAGAGTTATTTCCATATAATTCCGGAATCAATTTATAACAATTATCTTCTGAAGTCTAAATCTTGACATTAGTAAAGTATTCAACTAAATATAACCAAAGTATTTTAGAATTTGGTATGAACATAACCTACCATCTTTGGTTTAGACTGATCGTCACTGTCTCCATGACCTAACCGACCATATCGGCCTTTGCCCCATGTGAACAGCTCACCACTGGCTGTAATGCAGGCACTATGAGCTCCTCCTGCAGCCACATCAATTACCTCTTTCCCACGAAGGTATTCAATAACCCTGGGCCGATCACAATGACTACAAAATTAAAACACGTGAAAATGAAAGAGAAAGAAAATTAATAAGAAAGAGAAAGGAGAGAGGAGAGAGAGAGGAGAGAGAAAGGAGAGAGGAGAGAGAAAGGAGAGAGGAGAGAGAGAGGAGAGAGGAGAGAGAAAGGAGAGAAGAGAAAGAGAGAAAGGAGAGAAGAGAAAGGAGAGAAGAGAAAGAGAGAAGAGAAAGAGAGAAGAGAAAGAGAGAAGAGAAAGAGAGAAGAGAAAGAGAGAAGAGAAAGAGAGAAGAGAAAGAGAGAAGAGAAAGAGAGAAGAGAAAGAGAGAAAGAGAGAAGAGAAAGAGAGAAAGAGAGAAGAGAAAGAGAAAGAGAGAAAGAGAGAAAGAGAGAAAGAGAGAAAGAGAGAAAGAGAGAAGAGAGAAAGAGAGAAAGAGAGAAAGAGAGAAAGAGAGAAAGAGAGAAGAGAGAAGAAAGAGAGAAGAGAGAAGAAAGAGAGAAGAGAGAAGAAAGAGAGAAGAGAGAAGAAAGAGAGAAGAGAGAAGAAAGAGAGAAGAGAGAAGAAAGAGAGAAGAGAGAAGAAAGAGAGAAGAGAGAAGAAAGAGAGAAGAGAGAAGAGAAGAGAGAAGAGAGAAGAGAGAAGAGAGAAGAGAGAAGAGAGAAGAGAGAAGAGAGAAGAGAGAAGAGAGAAGAGAGAAGAGAGAAGAAAGAGAGAAGAGAGAAGAAAGAGAGAAGAGAGAAGAAAGAGAGAAGAGAGAAGAAAGAGAGAAGAGAGAAGAAAGAGAGAAGAGAGAAGAAAGAGAGAAGAGAGAAGAAAGAGAGAAGAGAGAAGAAAGAGAGAAGAGAGAAGAAAGAGAGAAGAGAGAAGAAAGAGAGAAGAGAGAAGAAAGAGAGAAGAGAGAAGAAAGAGAGAAGAGAGAAGAAAGAGAGAAGAGAGAAGAAAGAGAGAAGAGAGAAGAAAGAGAGAAGAGAGAAGAAAGAGAGAAGAGAGAAGAAAGAGAGAAGAGAGAAGAAAGAGAGAAGAGAGAAGAAAGAGAGAAGAGAGAAGAAAGAGAGAAGAGAGAAGAAAGAGAGAAGAGAGAAGAAAGAGAGAAGAGAGAAGAAAGAGAGAAGAGAGAAGAAAGAGAGAAGAGAGAAGAAAGAGAGAAGAGAGAAGAAAGAGAGAAGAGAGAAGAAAGAGAGAAGAGAGAAGAAAGAGAGAAGAGAGAAGAAAGAGAGAAGAGAGAAGAAAGAGAGAAGAGAGAAGAAAGAGAGAAGAGAGAAGAAAGAGAGAAGAGAGAAGAAAGAGAGAAGAGAGAAGAAAGAGAGAAGAGAGAAGAAAGAGAGAAGAGAGAAGAAAGAGAGAAGAGAGAAGAAAGAGAGAAGAGAGAAGAAAGAGAGAAGAGAAAGAGAAAGAGAGAAGAGAAAGAGAAAGAGAGAAGAGAAAGAGAAAGAGAGAAGAGAAAGAGAAAGAGAGAAGAGAAAGAGAAAGAGAGAAGAGAAAGAGAAAGAGAGAAGAGAAAGAGAAAGAGAGAAGAGAAAGAGAAAGAGAGAAGAGAAAGAGAAAGAGAGAAGAGAAAGAGAAAGAGAGAAGAGAAAGAGAAAGAGAGAAGAGAAAGAGAAAGAGAGAAGAGAAAGAGAAAGAGAGAAGAGAGAGAAAGAGAGAAGAGAGAGAAAGAGAGAAGAGAGAGAAAGAGAGAAGAAAGAGAAAGAGAGAAGAGAGAGAAAGAGAGAAGAAAGAGAAAGAGAGAAGAAAGAGAAAGAGAGAAGAAAGAGAAAGAGAGAAGAAAGAGAAAGAGAGAAGAAAGAGAAAAGAAAGAGAAAGAGAGAAGAAAGAGAAAAGAAAGAGAAAGAGAG
This sequence comes from Acanthosepion esculentum, assembly GCA_964036315.1. Classification (NCBI taxonomy): domain Eukaryota; kingdom Metazoa; phylum Mollusca; class Cephalopoda; order Sepiida; family Sepiidae; genus Acanthosepion; species Acanthosepion esculentum. The sequence goes on from OZ038520.1 coordinate 1,651,504, forward strand.
AAGAAAGAGAAAAGAAAGAGAAAGAGAGAAGAAAGAGAAAGAGAGAAGAAAGAGAAAGAGAGAAGAAAGCAGAGTTCACTATTTTCCAATACTTACCCTCTATTGCCATGACCTAACTTGCCATCTTCACCTTCTCCCCAAGAGAAGACTTCTCCTTCAGCAGACAATGCCAAGCAATGTTTCCCACCAGAATTAACAGCAACTTTCTTAATGAAAACATGCTGAATAGATTCCAGTAATGTTGGTGTGGCCACAGAATCTGTACCACCAATACCCAAACGACCACCAGCACCATATCCAGTAGCATAAACCTTTAACAATGAAAGGAATTTGTGTTTTGAAATGGACATTGAAGGTTATATTCAAAATTACCGTTTTCCATAATTTTTTTTATTACTATTTTCACAAGATCATAATTCTTTGCTCTCTATAAATGTTTAAGACAACATAGAAACAGGCAAGTTGTTATAGCAGGTTGAAATCTTAATATTTAGAGATTTTATCACCAACCCAAAAATTTTATGTCAATACCTTTCCATTTGCTGTAACAGCAAACAAAGTCTGTTCTCCTCCAATCAGCTGTACTGGTCGCAAAGTAGCCAGTGCTTCACAACTGACAGGTAACTTGACCTTGGCACCATCCACACCACCCAACTGACCTCTATGGTTGTGGCCCCACCCCCAGATCTGGCCGCTTCCACCCCAAGAGAGTGTCCAGTCATCAGGACGTCTGGTGAGAGAGAGAAAACATGAATGCTTAAAAATATCAATCTTAAGTTTCTGAAAGATTTTTAAAATTACAAAATCTATTCTTTGACAAAGAATTCAACCCAATGTATATTTAAAGTGTGACCTAATGACGTTCAAACTTTGAAATATTCTATTAAGTGTAAAGTATGCTGTTTTAGAGTATTATAAGATTTTATTGAATATATCAGATTTTAAGTAAACAAAATGGAAATTTGATTTGGGAAGAGTCATTTAAGTATAACTAAACAAGGCACACAATGGAATCTGTCAGTCATATAAAACAGATATAAAGCTTTTCTTTCAGAACTCATGACTACTCAAGAGAAAACAAGGTTCCAGCCTTGAGGTAAGCAGCTTTACAATCAACAGTCAAATGAAATACTACAACAAATAAGTACAGCAAAGTTCTTGGCTCAAAACTTCCCATCAGAATTCTTTTGGGTTGGTTTTAGAACTTTTAGATTTTTTGGCCAGTTTTAGAAATTTAGGCATCTTTTTTGTAAACTATATCAAAAGGGATTGATAATCCAATTAAATTTATGCACTAATAAAATCTGGACAATTTAATTAATCCTTCAAGAGATTGATAGAAAATAAAATAGTCTGGAATATCAAAAAATGATGTTATAGAAGAAAAGTTATATGGCTTACTTTTGTGAGGGAAAAGCTAATTCAATTTTGTGGATACATGAATCAAGATATATTTTCATTTAAAATTGGGTAACATTTTTTTTTTTAAATCTTAAAGAAAAAAAAAGTTTATTAAATATAGCATGCCATAAATTAAACAACTTAATTTGATTATATATATCCATGAATTAATGTCAAATGCTTTCAATCAGCCATTTTTTATGAATCTGGTAATAAAAGTCACAGGAAAAAAAAAAAAAATTTTTTAGTAGTAAAGTCATCCATTTCTGTTGAATACTTTACAAGTTTAGGGGTCTTCTCTGTTTGCAGCAGAGATTCATAGTAAATCGGTCCAACCTCTAAAAAATGTTTTCTAACAATGCTAGTCATATATGCAATATATTTCATAGTTAAGGATGCCTAGTATCCTATAAGTACTGTAGGCTATTATCAAAAAAAGTGTACCATGATGTATAAGAAGGGTAAAGTGTTGTTTTTTTCCAGTTTCATCTGTGAATTCTATTGTGTTCAGTTTTGTTTATTTGTTGAAAAACTAAAAAAAATAAATGTGACTGACAAACTCATGGCAATATAAAATCACTTTACACTAATATCCCAATTGAAAAATGCTTAAATCTCTTTAAAAAGCATCGAAGAAAAGCAAAGATAAACCTCTCTCTATCTCTCTCTCTACTAATAGCTAAAATAATAAAAATCTGCCATCAACACCAAATCAATGTTATTTCACTTTCAATAACAATTTTTACAAACAAAAATTTGTATTATCAATAGGATCCCCTCTCAATGGAGTGATGGCATGTATTTTCTTGGAATTGCTTGAGCCTACTTCTTTCCAAAACATTTTACCTAAGCAATCAAATTACTTCTGATATATTGATGATGCTCTATTAATATATCCCCATGATACTAACATTTTGAATCTTGTTGATAAATTAAACAAGACTGAACGCATAATACAATTCACATCGGAAATAGAAAAAGAAATACTTTACCTTTGTTAGACATCATGTTACAAATTTGACAATAGCCTAGAACATAGTGTCCACTGAAAATCAACCAACAAAAATGAATTCATAAACTTCTAGTCCCATCATAACACACACACATTTCATATATATATATATATATATATATATATGAGAATTTTTTTTTTTTTTTCATGTGATTGCAACACCACACTAGCAATATTTTCAAAAAGTATACTATTCAAGACTTGTTTTGAAAAACTTGATAGTCCTTGCAACTATTGCTAAAATAATTTTAATGAATATTACACAGCTCTTGAATGGATATTATTAACTACGGGTTTGCAAAAATGTAATCTTTTTTACTTTTCAGTTGTCATGTTCACACTAGCTATGTTGTAGCTAAGACATTGATTGGAAGAACAAATGTATACCTCCTACATTACTTTCAACAGATGGTTCTGCACAAATTGTAGAAGAATTAACCAATATAAGTTAATACTGTATGTAAGGACACATACATGAAATTTAGGTAATTTCAATGTTCAGTTTGAGGAACAAATCTTGAATCACCCACTTTTTTAGAATGCTGTACAGAAAATGAGATATTGCATTCATTTCTCATGTTTGCATGCAAAACATTGAAATATTTTGGCACCTGTCTTCAATGTAAAACTTTTGGTTACTCCCGTAGTTCACTTGTGTAATGATTAAGATTTTTGAAACAGTTTGCTACCTAAATTTTTCAATGAAAAATTTTCTTTAAATATTTCTTTTTTTATTTACTTTAAGTATCAATCATTTTTAAAAATATGAATTTTTCTTACATTCTTTATAATCAACATTTCATGTGAGAATGTATTCTAGAATTAACTAATTAAAAACAATTATTATATATATATATATATATATATAAATAAATAAAAACAAAATTACAGAAAATTAGTTTACAAAAATAAACATGAATTTATATCACTGTTTGTCAGTCAGTAATACAATTATCACTTCAAAATTGACCTTTAACCCAGATTGGCTAATGTGAACCCCTTGTGTTATAAAAATACATTTTTTTAAAAATAAAAATTGTTTCTTTACAATGAGTTTTCTAACAATGAGTGTGGCCATTCAGAATTGTTTATTTTTAATTAGGATTTTTGTTGAAGATACATAGTTAAGAATGAAACCAAATAAACCCTCCCTTGAGAACCAGAGAGATTTTGTTGTATTTTTCACTTATAACTAATGAGAAATTAATTGTAGTTGTTTATTAAGATTAAAAGAACAATTTTATATATTTACATCTGTTAGTAAAATAAAAATAAAGCAAAAGACACAAAATTCCAAATATAGGTCACGGTGACCAAAGTACTGTATCTTTTACAGAAAAAGGTTTTCATTTTCTATCACAGCAATTTATATCAAAGAATTTCACTTTGTGATATACTTCAATATAATGAGCTTTCAAAAGAAATACAATAGTAAAAACTGATATTAAATCATTAAAATAAGATACCTGTCTTAGAATTATATGCAATTAGCAAAGATTAGATTTAATAGGTCATAAATTGATTTACCTATTCAGCCAGAGAAGTAACTGTTCATCATGTTCTTGTTTGAAAATTTCGTGAGTTTCATGGTCTCTCAAAACAGGTTCTCCATCTGCTGAAATGTCCTGTACTTTCTTGATGACTTCTTCAAGGAAGGCAGAAGGCAGTGGTGACCTCTTTACAATGGCACCAGCTACCCTGGCTGCCATACAATAACGTCGAAACCAGGCCCATTTGTGTGCTTCTACACAACATGGAAGGCTATCAAGGTTAAGATCACAAGCCAAAGCGACTAGCACCTGGAAAGCAAGAAAGAAAAAAAAATCTTTAAATGAGAAGTCCAAGAGGTTATTTCAAATAATGGCAACATGAATTAATACTGACTAGACATTGAGAGAAAAATAGCAATTATAAAGGAATCAATTCACAAATAATACATTATAGAGTATATCTAGATGTTTAATTTAAATTGGGAGGTGTGGTGTCAGTAAATTTATTGTTCAAAAGTAATTTTACACTATTCATCATAGAGATTCTTATATTTATTTTTAAGAGAAAACTGTGCAAAATGAAGATACAACCTAAATTTACCAAAGAAGAAATTTTAAAAAACTACACACACATCTAGGAAAATGACATTTTTTAGTTATATTTTATGGTTGTAAAATTTAATATGGATTTTTAAGTTTATACCCAAATTCACAAACAAAGTTGCCAACAACAACAAAAAAAAAAAAAAAAAAAAAAAAAAAACTAGCCAAAAATAAAAAGCCAGTATATAGAGTTTTGAATAGAAATAAGGAATAAGCTCCCAGTGAGAGATAAACCCATCTTTTACTTTAAGGTCTATTAAAAAAATGCCTAGCAACTTTGCCACTAAGATAAGAGTACTTGGCAGTTTTGATTTTTTGCTTGTTACTAAATCAATTTATTTTTAATGAGTAAATTAATACAACTGGATGCACTCCTAAGATAGCATTATGAGGGTGGTTTTTTGGTGTGTTTTTTTAAAGGAACAAAGATTAATTTTTATTACACTAAGTGAAACAAATTTTGAAAGACTAAAAATACATCTTGACTTAGCTATTATTAAGACACTTGCAAATTTATTATTTGTTATGAAAAAGTTCTGGATCAAAAATGACCTTCAAATAATGTACACCCCAGCCCCAACAAAAAATAAAATAAATTTTAATGAATTTTAATAGTTATGACTCAATTTTTCTAAGAAAAAGATCGTTAATATGTCTAAAAATACAATTAAGTATTTTTATAATAAATTAGGATTGCGTGCAGTTAATTGTTGTAGGACATGGTCAATGAAAAAAAAGGGGGGGGTATTTAGTGACTAGTAAATAAGCCAAAGATTTAAAGATTTAATTTAAATAGATAAAAAAGACGTATTTTAGTTTATGCGTATAAAAGTAAAAAAAAAAAAAAATTAAAGAAAGACAAAGAACGACTAAGTTCAGGATTATTTGAGAGACAAAGTTGGATAACTTAGTGGGTCACGCTGCTCCAAAATATAGGGAATAAAATTGACTCGGTGCAAATAAAGATCGTTTGAAGTTAATTGAAATAAGGAAGAGAGAAAAACCATCAGTACAATTTATAATTCTTCTGTGTGTATAAAAATATTTAAAAGTTAAAAATTATAATCAAGAATTAATGAAAAGAGGGAGTTTAAGAATTTTGTGATCGGGGATATTTACCCGCTTTTTCACCCTCCCCAAGTTGGGATTTTTTTCTCTATCAAATAGGTTTTCTTGAAAAAATGAATTTAGCATTTATAACAAGTAAAAAAAAATAATGACAAGTAAAAAAGATTTTTAATAAAATAAATTTTAAAAATTCAAACCTATTATAAGTGAAATGCTTGTTTTTACTTTTTGTCCAAACGTTATATAAAGAAATATTTTTTCAATAAAATTTAAACGTGATTAATACGATTAAAAAAAAAATGAAATTTACGGCCACTTTGGTAAGAAAATATAAAAGAATAAACATTGGATAGAATTTTTTTAAATGAGAAAAAAAAATGAAAATAAAGTGATATCACTTACAATTTCCTTTTCTTCAAGCCATCATTTCATCAAATAAAGGAAATGCATTTTTATGAGTACGGTTGCAGGTGAACCTGCACCAACTCGTCAAACAATAATCGACAAAGAATGGCTCAGAAATATAATTAAATAAGACAAGCATGGCTATCACCTATCTTAGCAAAGGGTGCCTAAAACTTTCAGTAAATAGTTTTCTTCTGAACCACTGTCGTTAAAGTGACAGAGAGAAAAGGACTTTATATACAAATAGTTCCACTAGACAGAATTACGATCTATGTATTCATACGCAGTATGACCGATTTATATACGTTTTACGGAAAAAGTAATCCGAGGCATTTTCTCGCTTTGATTAAGAAAATAAAAAATTTTCTTAAGGTTTTCTGAAAATTAATAAAATGCGTATATAAAATGAGAAAATTTTATTGGTCATTATTTTTTTTCGCCATACAAGATAGCCACGTGTTTAATTTTTTTTTTTTTTTTTTTTTTTTTTTTACAATCCAAAACAAACTTTACTTTACATAAACATCTTGAAATACTAAAAGTGAGTTTTTTTGCTTAAATAAATTAATTTTTTTTTCTTTACCGTAAGTGTTTTTGTTTTGTTTTTTTTTTTTCATCGAAAGAAAGTAGAGAGGAGAGAAAAGCAAAAGATGAGTGTACGCGGTTGCATCGAGTGATTAATAATTGCTTCATTTATTTTATCCGACAAAAAAAGAAAAAAAAAATCATTTGACAACACAAAGAGTCATCATTGCAAAGAGAAATTTGGATTAGCGTGATTATTTTTGTCTTGTTCAAAGGCAACGGTTGGTCAGTTTAAGTTTCAATTTAAGTTACTTAGGATTTTATTTTCATACAATCGATTAAAAAAAAAATAAAAAATAGAAAAGCTTTTCCCTCATATAGGAAGGTAAAATTAAAACGTTTAAATTGCTAAATTTATTTAGATTTGAGGAAAAAATACTGTCACTTTCAAAATAAAAAGTTGGAGAAATTAAAAACTAAAACAATTTTTAACGATAAAGGAAAGGGTTTTTTTTTTAATTAAAAAAGGCCGGCTCAGTCAATGACCAGATTTACAAGCTTAAATCTTGTACCTACAACCCTTTTAAAGCTTAAAATTTTGACAATTTTTCATTAAACCGTTTAGAACTACATTTGTTTTTAACTTAATAAAAAATTTTTTTAAATTTTAATTGACTTGAGCAGGGTTTTTTTGTTTCTTTTTTAGTACCTCCAGTCCAGATATTTGCTAATAAAATGAGCATGCTCATGATGAAAAAAAAAACGCCTTAAGCTTAATAAACAGATTTTTAGTCAAAATCTTACTAATAGAAGAGGCCAAAGTATTTTTTATTGGTAAATGTTGGTTTTATTTCCAGTGCCCTAAATATCCCTTAATTTTCCAAAATCGTCATAAATCCGTGCAAATGTACATGCTGAACTAGAATTAACAATTAAATGATGAAGAAACCTTACAGTTTTGGAGTTATCGACAAGGAAAAATCGGACTTCTTGTTGGTTATTCGTCTCCCATTACTGCCATAATGTTCACTCATTCACTGCGTATTACATAAGCAGGCGTAATCAGAAAATTTGGCCTATTTACTTCTTTTACAAACTTTCCTTGCAGAAAATCACTACGCACTACCGTAAACTTAACACCTAACCCTAAAAAGTTAATCTTTAGAGTTAGGAGGTGTTAAGGTTTGGGGTGGGGTTTTCTTAATTAATGCAGAAGAAGGGGACAAAGTAAAAAACATTAAATAATTTACCAAGTTTGTGCATTAATTTTTTTTTTTTTTTTTTCCAATTTTAAAATATAAAAAATGCTTTATTGTATTTAATTTGTCAGGGATTTTTAGCGCTCGGGAAATAAAACCAAAATTTACCTTTTTTTTTATTAATTTTATTTAGATTTTTTTTTTGATTTTTTTTTTAGAACCTTTGAAATTTTGGTTCACCATAAATTAGTAAGGAGAATTTTATTTTTAGTGTCTTATTGCAGTGAAAATTTGAAAATTCTTGCAAAATAAATAATAAAATGAAATAAATAAATTGTCAGATTTTGTCAATGAAATTTTCAGTTCTTATTCACAAATGGATGAAATTATTTTGAAACCTTTTCTTTTTTACATCTGTTAAAAACATCCACTTATTTAATTTTGTGAAATATGATTTTTTTTTTTTGTAGTACTTTAATCTTTAAAGTCTTCGGAGAATTTAAATGATGAAATCTTTTTTGGTCAAACAGGACTCCCATTTAGAGAAAATCTGCTCTGAATCATTTAAAAAAAAAAAAATTCAATAAACATTTAAAAGTTAATTGCTTTAAAAATAATTATGGACACTATTGTCTCAAGAAAAGTTTTTGAAGAATACTGAATTTTTACAAGAATTACTTTCATCGTTTTTGAAATTTTAATTAGAATAATTTTTAAACTTTAAAATTTTGTTTACACTATTTACATAGTCATATTCATGACATTGTAGCTTTTGTACACTGGCTCTCTTCAAGTGATTGGAATTTTAAACTGAACCCTTTATTTCATTCTACTGGGGTAGTTTGTTCTAGTTCCATGTGTCATGCCTCTTCTGGATGTCTTAATTATCCCCCTTTAACTCAACTCTCCAAGTTTTTTGTTAACTACTGTAGTAGCCAGGTATTGAACTCAAGTTTTTGTGTCAAGTCACTGGATCCAAACAATGCTTTTATCCACTGGGCCATCAGTCCATGAATTTTGGGGGCTTATAAACTTAATATCTTGGTAACCTTTTTCTTTTATTTTAAAAAACAAAAAAACAAAGGTCATATTGCAATTTTTATTATTATTGCTTTTCTGTAGCACACCATATTACTGGTTCCCATATTGTCTTCATTTCTATGCTTGACCAGCTTAGGAGATTTTTGTGGCCTAGCATATGTGTTGATTCCTTAAGTTTTAATATTTTCCAGTGATGTTCTGTCTATTATTTCAACCTCATCCTACAGTGGGCAGTGATCTCCTTTTTCCTTCCATATGTAGTCAGTTATTCCTGATTTTTCTATTTCCTCTTGTGTTATGACTTTACAACTTTCTTGCAGGCTTACCTTAAGGAGGTAGCATGTTTCTCCTTTATATTTCTTACCACAGCTGCACAGGATGGCATATACACAGTTCTTAGTCATGCTTACCTCTATGGGAGCCTTAATCAGAAGAGGTGTCTAAAGTGTTGAACTGCTTTTGAAGGTCATCCTGATGTCATATGAACTACAGATCTTTTTATATTTTTTCCGATAATCCCTTCGCATAGAAAACAGCTTCTGCTTACTGTAAGTGTTGTTATCCTCTTGTACCCTTTTACCCCAGTTTGTCAGAGCTGCTGCCATGTACCCAGGTAATTGTTACATTGTAGGGTACAGTTTATACTGATCATTTCTTGTTCATATGTCTCTGGGTTGCCACTTATTACTTTTGCATGATGTTGTAAGCAGCAGATGATCCTTTTCTTTACATGTGTGGTGGGAGTGGGAGTTGAGGTATTGTCCAGTGAATATTTGTTTGCAGTATACAGATGTCTTCAATCCATGCTCTGTTCGAGATATCAGTACATCCAGGAATGCAAGTTTGTCGTCACAAATAATTACAACACCTCATCTCAGAAATATAGACAGATATTAAAATTTTGTATTAATTTGTAGTGGTTAGGTGAAAGTTATTAATTAACAACTATATTTAATCGTAAATAAAAAAAACCAAAAAACTTACAATTCAACGCTCTCCCAACTAATATATTAAAAAGAATTTTGAATTTATTGTGTATAAAATGTTGATTTTTGTAAATAGTGATGTCTAAATGACATTACCAGAAAATAAGAGCAGTACTTGTATTATTTATATGCACAGTACTTGTATTATTTATATGCACAGTACTTGTATTATTTATATGCACAGTACTTGTATTATTTATATGCACAGTACTTGTATTATTTATATGCACAGTACTTGTATTATTTATATGCACAGTACTTGTATTATTTATATGCACAGTACTTGTATTATTTATATGCACAGTACTTGTATTATTTATATGCACAGTACTTGTATTATTTATATGCACAGTACTTGTATTATTTATATGCACAGTACTTGTATTATTTATATGCACAGTACTTGTATTATTTATATGCACAGTACTTGTATTATTTATATGCACAGTACTTGTATTATTTATATGCACAGTACTTGTATTATTTATATGCACAGTACTTGTATTATTTATATGCACAGTACTTGTATTATTTATATGCACAGTACTTGTATTATTTATATGCACAGTACTTGTATTATTTATATGCACAGTACTTGTATTATTTATATGCACAGTACTTGTATTATTTATATGCACAGTACTTGTATTATTTATATGCACAGTACTTGTATTATTTATATGCACAGTACTTGTATTATTTATATGCACAGTACTTGTATTATTTATATGCACAGTACTTGTATTATTTATATGCACAGTACTTGTATTATTTATATGCACAGTACTTGTATTATTTATATGCACAGTACTTGTATTATTTATATGCACAGTACTTGTATTATTTATATGCACAGTACTTGTATTATTTATATGCACAGTACTTGTATTATTTATATGCACAGTACTTGTATTATTTATATGCACAGTACTTGTATTATTTATATGCACAGTACTTGTATTATTTATATGCACAGTACTTGTATTATTTATATGCACAGTACTTGTATTATTTATATGCACAGTACTTGTATTATTTATATGCACAGTACTTGTATTATTTATATGCACAGTACTTGTATTATTTATATGCACAGTACTTGTATTATTTATATGCACAGTACTTGTATTATTTATATGCACAGTACTTGTATTATTTATATGCACAGTACTTGTATTATTTATATGCACAGTACTTGTATTATTTATATGCACAGTACTTGTATTATTTATATGCACAGTACTTGTATTATTTATATGCACAGTACTTGTATTATTTATATGCACAGTACTTGTATTATTTATATGCACAGTACTTGTATTATTTATATGCACAGTACTTGTATTATTTATATGCACAGTACTTGTATTATTTATATGCACAGTACTTGTATTATTTATATGCACAGTACTTGTATTATTTATATGCACAGTACTTGTATTATTTATATGCACAGTACTTGTATTATTTATATGCACAGTACTTGTATTATTTATATGCACAGTACTTGTATTATTTATATGCACAGTACTTGTATTATTTATATGCACAGTACTTGTATTATTTATATGCACAGTACTTGTATTATTTATATGCACAGTACTTGTATTATTTATATGCACAGTACTTGTATTATTTATATGCACAGTACTTGTATTATTTATATGCACAGTACTTGTATTATTTATATGCACAGTACTTGTATTATTTATATGCACAGTACTTGTATTATTTATATGCACAGTACTTGTATTATTTATATGCACAGTACTTGTATTATTTATATGCACAGTACTTGTATTATTTATATGCACAGTACTTGTATTATTTATATGCACAGTACTTGTATTATTTATATGCACAGTACTTGTATTATTTATATGCACAGTACTTGTATTATTTATATGCACAGTACTTGTATTATTTATATGCACAGTACTTGTATTATTTATATGCACAGTACTTGTATTATTTATATGCACAGTACTTGTATTATTTATATGCACAGTACTTGTATTATTTATATGCACAGTACTTGTATTATTTATATGCACAGTACTTGTATTATTTATATGCACAGTACTTGTATTATTTATATGCACAGTACTTGTATTATTTATATGCACAGTACTTGTATTATTTATATGCACAGTACTTGTATTATTTATATGCACAGTACTTGTATTATTTATATGCACAGTACTTGTATTATTTATATGCACAGTACTTGTATTATTTATATGCACAGTACTTGTATTATTTATATGCACAGTACTTGTATTATTTATATGCACAGTACTTGTATTATTTATATGCACAGTACTTGTATTATTTATATGCACAGTACTTGTATTATTTATATGCACAGTACTTGTATTATTTATATGCACAGTACTTGTATTATTTATATGCACAGTACTTGTATTATTTATATGCACAGTACTTGTATTATTTATATGCACAGTACTTGTATTATTTATATGCACAGTACTTGTATTATTTATATGCACAGTACTTGTATTATTTATATGCACAGTACTTGTATTATTTATATGCACAGTACTTGTATTATTTATATGCACAGTACTTGTATTATTTATATGCACAGTACTTGTATTATTTATATGCACAGTACTTGTATTATTTATATGCACAGTACTTGTATTATTTATATGCACAGTACTTGTATTATTTATATGCACAGTACTTGTATTATTTATATGCACAGTACTTGTATTATTTATATGCACAGTACTTGTATTATTTATATGCACAGTACTTGTATTATTTATATGCACAGTACTTGTATTATTTATATGCACAGTACTTGTATTATTTATATGCACAGTACTTGTATTATTTATATGCACAGTACTTGTATTATTTATATGCACAGTACTTGTATTATTTATATGCACAGTACTTGTATTATTTATATGCACAGTACTTGTATTATTTATATGCACAGTACTTGTATTATTTATATGCACAGTACTTGTATTATTTATATGCACAGTACTTGTATTATTTATATGCACAGTACTTGTATTATTTATATGCACAGTACTTGTATTATTTATATGCACAGTACTTGTATTATTTATATGCACAGTACTTGTATTATTTATATGCACAGTACTTGTATTATTTATATGCACAGTACTTATTAGAAAGCGCTCAATATCAGAGATATAGCTACCATATTTGGTTGGATTGATGTGAGTTTGTGACCCTGGGTTCACACTTTTGCAATCGTCAGACAAACTTTGATGATCGCAAAAGCGTGAAATCCAGGGTCGCAAACTCACATCAATCCAACCAAATATATATGTATATATATATATATATATATATATATAAAAACAATCTAATTTCATAGTCCACTCCCTGGTATTATTCAACTAAAAAAAATTCTTATAAAACTATTCCTCAACTAGATTCTCAAAGATAAAATTATGGATCCAAACAACCTTGTTTGAATCCTCCTCCAGAACAAAGTATGACAAAATTGCGTTTACTAATAACTGCTAAGAAGGATTTATTTTCTACCAAGCTCTCATCTGCAATTAACAACCATTCCTCCACTTATCTATTGCACTTAAAGAGGAAAGGTCAGGTCAAATCCTTGAGATCCAAAGTGAACCAAAAAGAAAGTATTGGGGAGGGGTACCAACTTAACCTCGTGTCAAGTTTGCCCATGTGCAGAAGCAGATAAGTGTTTATCTGACCTTATACCTTAATGTTTTAGCTCAAGATCTTGCTATTTACAATTCTTTCCCCCTATAACTCAACATTTGCAAATTCTCTTTAAAATTCTTAAATTTTGACTAAAAAGAAATTGTTTATTAAATAAAAATAAGGAGGTCAAGTTGAAAAAAAAAAAAAAAAGTTTCTAAATGTAACATGAAGATTAAGAGCCCAAAAAGACCCGTTACAATTCCTCAGATGGTTTTGTTGTGTAAACCAAATAAAACATGTCAAATTCAATCATAAGAAAATTTTTTTTAAATGGTATCCTGAATTTATCAAATTGATATTTCAAAGCATTCAAAGTTTTGTATATTTGGTTAAATTCAGTAGGCTAGTCCAATCATTAATGATTCTTTGAATGTATATTTAACATTTTTACAATTATAAGTAAAAATATTTATAACTAAAAAAAAAAAAAAAAAAAAAAAAATTACTAATTCCAATAATACCAAGATTAATTGAAACAGATTTCCTCATTGATGAGAGGAAATATAGCTTCAGATACAATTTTTGTATATCAAATGCTTTAAACTGTGTAAGTAAAGTTTCTCTTTGTTAAAGAGAATCTAATAGATTAATATTCAAGAAATCAACAAAACCAAGGAATGTTCCAGAATTGATCACAGGTATAGTAAAGCATAAAAAAACATGTTCTAATTCAAATCAGCTTGATAATACCAAGAACAAAATTAGACAATGTTAGCAATTTAAATTTAATATTTTCAAATGTAACAAAGATCTTTTCAGAAGGCAGTACAGAAAAACTTTATATTTACTCCCTATAATGATGTAATTCAATTGCATATTACAACCATTACTTTAGACAACAGTTACTGATAAGAAATTTTCATTGACCACTTTATATTTTCAGATATGATGTACTAAATCTGATTAAATGCATTAAAAACAGACAAAAATAGGGACATGACAGAAACTTCAACTACCCTAGGTGGTAATACGAATAGAAAAAAACTATAGAATGAGCTAACTAGTGATTACTTCTCACACAACTCAAACAAGGAAATTAAATATTGTGCACATGGACAAAAAAATAAAATAAAGGAAATACACACATCAATAACATACTGACACAGGTAAATCTATAGACAGATAATATTAAGTCCTAACAACCAATCCTTTTATTTGTTTAGGGATAGTGGTCTTGATTTAATATAAATTGCTTTGATGACTTTCAAGTGATAGCCAGAACGTGATCTGCTAAAAACAGAACTTATTCTTATGGAAGAATGATATGCATTCCCAATTTTTAAGATGTTCTGAGATTGTAAACTCGAATGTTATGGAACACTTAAGCAAATTTTCATGTTGACCTTTTTTTTTTTAATACAAATTGATACATGTTGGGCAATTATCTTCTCTATGAGAAGAGTTGTCCTACCAATGTCGTCATTTTCACACTAACATTTAAATTGAAACAGTATGAACTTGTTTGAAGATAAAGTGAACATGCATGAATTAATCAAAAAATATTACCTGGCTGCTAGATTTGCTTAAATTTCATACCAATAATACTTATCCACAGTAATCTAAGATATACAGAAAATTCTTTCAGGATCAGAAGTTATAAAGTTAAATTTATAGAACTGTGTAATCTTAGAATTAAATGCTAGATTGCATCACATCCGGAGGATAGCTATTATTGCAAAATATTTTCTAAATAATTTCTAACTCCTGTGTGGCAAATGCACATCAATACAAATGCAAAAGAGACCTTGGATTGCTGGCAGATATGTATGTCAACACCAGTTGAATCCAGGTTTGTCCCCCATTAGTAGCTACCATTTAAGAACAACTAGTTCTCAAAGCTTAGAGATGTGAGACTAGAGAAAAATGCTGAGGGTATGCCAACCAGCCAAGTGGTCATGCTCGTGTTTTTGTGTCAGTCTCACAGATTGTCATTTGTAAACATGACTTGCCTGGAGAACTTTTGTCACTCAGGATTAACCCACACTAAGGATCTTTGCCAGTTGCTCGAATTTAGACTACAAGCTATTTCAATACTCATGGTTGATGGCAAGTTTGACCTGAAGTTAATTCCTGAATTTGATGGTTCAGTCCATGTATGTCGCCTTTGCCACAGATCCATTAATATCTTATGGCCAGTTTGTAGCTAGGCACTTCAATGGAAATGAATTTGTCAATGTCTACTTGGCAGATCTCTGCAAATTGTCAGACTTGTATGAAGGGGTGTCTGGCTGTGGACTTGCATATGCATTTGTAACTGAGATGCCCGAGTATGTCAGGAAGCTGCTTTGTGCTTCTTCTTGAATGAATGCACTTCATGTCAACAAGCTATTAGACCAAACTAGAGCCATACTGAAGGTTGATAAAGCAGTGGAATTGATTGTGGCAGCTGCAAAGCCTGAGCAACTGGATACAGACTTGACTTCTGCCAATGATACATAGAGTGATATCATCTACCACAGATATGATGGTGCTAATCACTTGGCTAGATATTGTTGATAAACTGGGCAAAACAAAAGCCAGTAAGGAGACAATGCCATATGGTGCTATTCCTGTGACAAGCTGGGTCATATATCATGGAAATGTCTGGGAAACAGATCAGGGGAAACAGACATCAGCAACAGTCCATTCCCCACCCAGTATAAATGTGACGCTGACTGTAGTCAACATATTGGTCAATGGGAAATGATGTTCTACTCTCATTGACTGTTCTTGGTTTATCATTAGTGCAGAGCAATGCCAATTGTGGACTAGAAAGCATGTAGAAGTGAAGATGATTAGTAGCAGAATGTAGACGTTGTGCTGGACCGTTAATATCTGCACAGACAGTGGCGACTCAGCCAAGGTTGAAGTTCTTGTGATTTGTTACAAACTTCTAGGCTTTGTCTTACATGTCGGAACTTAGGTGGCATCCATAGAGTCATACAGTTCTGCAGCAAAGAAACACCAACATGTGTGGTGATTCATATTGATCAACACGACTTTTCTGTGGAATTCAACCACCAGCAAAGGATCTGAACTGCAAAATAGAAGTGGATAGCAGGTGTGGCACCAGCTCAGTTACACAACAGGGTGTTGGAGTACCCTGGTTTCAAAGGATGTTAGGGATGCCTATGAACAAGAACTCCAGACATGAATAACCAATGGTTGGCTAATACCATACCCTAAAAGAAACTGAGACCACCCAAAAGTTTAATGCTATTAATGACCATCATGTAGTATAACAAATGAAAAGTCCACCCAGTGATGGACTATCATGAGCTCAGCAAATACGTTGACTGCAAATGTGGACATTTGTTCAGCCTAACTGCAAAAGTGGCACCAACAAGGGGCAAATATGCACAACATATCAACTTGACTGAACTGGATAATGCAAAGGCCTCAATTTGGCCCTCTAATAGCAGGCAAAGAATCTGAACATAAAATCTCAATTCCTTGCATGTGCCAAAGTAGTGAGCAAGATACTGGTGCAAAGAAGATTGAACACAATGCAGGAACTGGTCCAAGAATATAAGTTGTCCGTCAACGTGATGCTGGTTGCATCAAACCAGAACTTGGCAGACAAAATAACCCGTGTACCTCAAAGGTGACTTGATATGGCCAAAAAGAGGGCTGCTTCCCTCAACACCATGAATCCCAGTCAGATAATGGAAATACATCAATGCAGTGAGAATCCAGGTGTACAAATTACCACATATTTTGTGAGAAGAGTTTGTCCTTCTGTGAAAAAGGCCATGGTAAAATCAGCCATTAGGACCTGTGTGGAGTGCACAACAATAGATCCGACACCAGTTCATTGGAAAAAGGGCAGACTGTGAGTGAACAGTACTTGGCACCACCTCAATATAGATAGTACTACAGTCATTAACACTAACAGATTGCGGTCCATGTTTTTCTGTGTGAAACTGTTACATTGCTAAGACTTGTTGAGTATCATACGTCAGCTGGAATCTGTGTCCTGTGAGAGGGGACCATCATGTGAGGTACTCACAATGACAGTGTTCCATAGCAGGGAGTTCCAGGCCCCCCTTGAGACATTCATTTGTGATTCTGAGACATTCATTCCCCAGCAGGAAACGGAATAAGGAAGTAGTGTCACAGAAGCATCAAGAAGATTGCGGCCAGGATGAAGTGTAATATTGAAGAGGCCACCTACTGGTACAATGTACCTAACAAACATGACACCTCACCACTGACTGCGCTGGCAAATCAAGTCTACAGATACGAGGTTTGGTTTAAAGGGATTGATTCAGTTCCTCCAATGTGTGATAGGTCACAACATGTACATGGTGGGAGACGTTGTGTGGGAAAAGGCCCCACACAACTAGTGTAAAACAAATTTTGGAAAGGGATGAATTACTGGATTTGTTAGTCTGTAATCAGTCTTGGTGAATGGAATGCCCTGCCATGTTAGGGACCTTTGTCCTTCCCTAAGTTCATGATCTTTAACAAGTAGTGAAGATATGTCCAAAAGTGATGAGGAAATCCTTGTAAATGTGGATAGGCCAGGTGATCTCATAGAGGAAGAATCACATGGAGACCATGTGAAAAAACATGAACCAGTCACATTTCAAAGAAATACTCAATGAAAGAGACCCACTCCAAGCTGTCATATTTGTGATCTGGAAATATGGGGGTAGTGTGGCAAACGTGTGTCAGTACAGATGCAAAGAGGCCTTGGATTACCTGCAGACATGTTTGCTAACACCAGTTACATCCAGGTTCTTCCCATTAGCAGCTACCATTTAAGAACTCATTCTTGGAGCTTAGAGATTTTGCATGTCTAGTGAAGAACAATGAGTGGATGCTGGTGAATCAAGTGGTCATACTTTTGTGTGTAAAGTTTCACATCAGTCTCACCAATTGGGATTTGCAAACAACTATGAGGGGGGGGGAGTGGCTTGCTTGGAAAACCTCTGTCACTCAGGATTAATCCCCACTAAGGATTTTTGTCAGTTGCTCGAATTTAAACTACATCCTGTTCCAACTTATTCATAGAACAGATAAATAAGGTATAATGAACTAAGGTCTTTATAAAGATTAATTCTAGGCAGTCTAAAACAAAACAAGTTCAACCAGGTATATAACTTACTAAATGTGGGTTTTTGGTATACAGATGTAAAAGATTTTTTGCATTTATACACACACACAAAATAACCTCATTGATAACTTTTTCATAAGTGAAACTGAGCTGAATGCAAACCATTTAAAACTTAGTGAAATACTTCCAATTCCAACTTGCTGTTAAACACACAAAAACTGTTATTGACATAATGTACATAGCAGTTGGGTTTTCTGGTACTAGCAAACAATCTTTGCATATAAAACCCCATAAATATGTTAAGTGAGAATGTGTTTTCAGCTTTGAACAAATCACATTTCAACCATCGCTTGAAAGTTTTTGAGACAATTTATATTAAATCAAGACAATTATCCTTATGCAAACAAAAGGATTGGTTGTTAGGACTTAATATAAAAAACTCTTTAATAAACTACCTCTTCAGTCCATGTTAAACTAATGAAGTCCTGTAGCTATTCTTATACGAGAAAACTTATTGCAATTCTCAACTAGATTTTAATGGAATATAGCCTCAGAAAATGTCAATGCCAGTTAATTTATGTAAATGATACAAATTACAAAAACGGTGAAACTGTCCCACCACTCAAAAAAAAATTGTGCAAAAATTATATGAAAAGAATAAAATTAGAAATAAGAAAAATAATTTTAAAAACTTCTTTATATTTTGCAAAAGGCTTTTTGTTGTAAGGTTACATGCCTGCACAGGATATGATTACTTCAATTTGTACATGAAAATTCATTTGGGTGAGAGATATTTTGATATGTAAAGACAAGCATTTAAATTTTGAAGTTCAATATTTTTTCAGTGTATCACATTTTATATAATAAAAAATACAATTTTCATATTATGAAACTTAAAATTGTATATGAAATTTTCTTTCTGGCAAATAAACACAATATTAACCATGTGCGAGAAATACGATATTAACCATGTGCGAGAAATACGATATTAACCATATGCGAGAAATACGATATTAACCATATGCGAGAAATACGATATTAACCATATGCGAGAAATAACCGATTCATACCTCATTTATCAATACCTTATATAAATCTTCTGCTATATATTTAAACATTATGTCTGCAATAAAACAGAGTTAGTATTTTTTTTCGCTTGATACTATTATTATTTTAACTACCTTCACTTCTCAGACAACTTTTGCTTTAAAAAGCAATGATTAGAATTGTAAAAAACCTAAACATGTGAAAGTGAATTTATACATTTTTTGAGAATTTATAAAAATATTAAACACTATTCATTAGATTGTTTATCTACAAGAATTTCATATTTACAACATTCTAAAAATTGTATTAAAATTAATGCAATGTAATATTTCTGATTTACCAATTTATAAAGAATTAAAACATTAATTAAATTATTAAAATGTGAATCAACTATAAAGAAATCCTCATTATTTACCATTTTATAAAGTTCAAACTGATTGGCAAAACATCGGCTAATAGTCAAACATTTCCATAAGCAATATAATAGTGTACATAATCTAATAAATACAGTGTTTAATATTTTTGCTGTCAATTCTCAAGAAACAGATGTATAAATTCACTTTCATAGATTTAGATTTTATTACAATTCTAACCAACACTTTTGAAAACAAACATTGTTGAGGATTGATTGTTTTGTTTGTTTAATGACAAATCAACTCCTTATGGGTTATTTAATGCTGATTGAAGGTAGTTAAAATAATGTTGTCAAGGGAAAGTCATGCTTTTCGCACTTTTTTTGTGAACATGAAGGTCCAAGATTGCCCACTTTTATTCTAATACAAGAGTAAGAGTTGAATTTATTAAAAATACTACCAAAATTCAAGTGGCAGAAAATCTATTACAACAATCAAGAAAGTAAAATTAATTTTTAGTCTTATAATTTTATTGATTTAGAATGTTTCAGGTATTGAAAATTAGTAGAGGTACCCAGATTTATAATATTATAAATTATTATAATTAAAATTTATAAAATGAAAACAATTCTTGTAAAAATTCATTATTCATCAAAAAAGAATTTAAGACAATAGTATCCTTAATAAATCTTATTTATAAAAGCAATTAAAAGCTTTTCTAATTAAATGTCATAGTTTTACCACTTCTTTAAGATTTGGAGCAGATTTTCAGAAAATTAGTAGTTTAAAAAAAAAAAATAATAAAAATTGATGATTTACATTCTCCAAGGAGTCCTGCTTTTAACTAATAAAATAAATTGAGATTGCAATTTAATTTCTGCAAGAATTTCCAAATCAATGTATTTTTCACTGGAAAAAAAAAAAACATACATAAAACACTAATCATAAATTAACATTGACTGCTGACATAAAAAAATTTTTAACCAAAATTTTGAACATGCTATAAAAGCTTAAGAAATTTAATAAAAATAAAAAGTACTTTATTATTAAGAAGAATGACTAGACATTTTGATAAAACCTTGGTTTTATTAAGTTTTTCATCACACTATGCTGTTTTTCAGCAAGCAAGTGGAAGTACCTATTTTAACTGAGTAGGTAGGGATTTCTGATCAGAATTTTCTACTTCAGTGAAAACTTTTTCCAACTATCAAATTCCTTTAATTCAACATCATGAAAATGAACGTTATCTATCATTCTAATATAATTTTAATTTGTAGATTCCTTGATTCTGTAATGTCATGACAACTGACTAGACTTGAATCATTTCCTTCCAGATTTGTTGAACTTATTCAAATGTCTGACCAATTTTTGTCTGCCACCTACTTTGCTATCTATAAGGTTTACATGAATACAATCATAATTTTCATTGTGATTATAATTAATAATATAACCAGCCTTTAAAATAACAGAATCTGTAATTAGTTCATTATTGTGGTTTGCTTTCTATGTGGGCTTTTAATAGAGTGTTCATGATCATATTCCAAATCTTAATTCTTGAATATGTTTTTTTTGTCAGTTATTTTTGACTAAGTTAGATACTTGACACCATTTTTCCCCCCCTCCACCTCTCATCCAACTAGGGTGATCAATATTTTAGTCTGCATTTGTTCACTAACAAACATTCCTTCAGGTCTAACAAAACAACAGGACCATCCTGACCTATGACAATGTCTGGACCTCTCCATTCTTGCTTATATGATCTCTTGTAGTCTGTCACCAGGTATACAAATATCAAGTGTGGCAGGCACCTTCAAATTTTCTCATATGATTGTCTTAATGATTGTCTTGCTACATGTTATGCATTATGGCTCTTTGCAATTTCACCGAGTTGTATCCTCTAGAATTCATGGTCAATCCTTAAGAGTTGACAATATTAGGATTCCTTCCATAAACCAATTGGTATTAACTATATACGCAAATCACTATATTTATGGTTAATATGCTATGAGTTCTTTCTTTGCTATTACAGACCAGCTGAGTGCAGTTTCCTAGTCTAGAATATGATTAGGTGTCACTTTCAATAATGTTACTGTCAATATTTGCTTGTATCTTTCTAACAGACAAGGTGAATATGTAGCAGTAGTGATAATTTTTATATTAAAATTTTCAACTATGTCTCAAACTTACATATAATCAAACTCACTCAAGATTACTGAACAGCCACTAAAGTGCTTCATGAACACTTATCCAACATTGAATAAAATTTTGCAAAAATCTAAATAACTTTTGTATTAGTCATAAAGTACTGAACCTTGTTAATCCATCACTAATGTTTAAACATAAGTTTTGGCTGCAACTAATATAGGTCCACAACAGTTTGATTACAATCAGTGGCAATGTGAACCCAACAACTGGTCTTGGTGATGGTTGGCTGAATTTTTTTTCTTAGACAATATCACCAACTGTGATGTGTGCATATCATGTTTAAAATATCAGAAGTGTCAGTAGCTGCAGTAATCAACAATTCTTTCAACTTATTTACAGAGTTATATCTAAACTGTTTATGTAACTTAAGGAGTTTAGTCATTTTTTTTTTTTCTTTCATTTTCTTAAACACTAACACTTCAGATATAGCATTGTATTATATTCCTTAACTATGTTGATACAATAATGACCACTTGATGCAAACTTATTCTACTGGTTTTTCAAACTTTATCATGTTTTAAATTCAGAACAGTTTCAACTGCTTTTTTTTTTTTTTTAAGAGATTACTTCCTTAATAGAAGTGCTGTCAGCTTTAACAACTTCAGACTATTTTGCATTTCCTATTTTTGCTGGCAAAGTCACATTTTTGAAAGTTCAGTTTTACCATCACCAAATTATTATTTTTTTTTTTTTTTTTACTTTTGTTTACTTTTGTAATTGTAATGCTATTCTTTACACTTTGCAGTTTTTTTTTGTTTTTTTTTAAGCACAGCTGCTCTGGTACATGTTAACAGTCAAATACAAGGATTGTACAAATATTTAATTCGCCAAAATTCTATCTTGTGTAAGAACAAAAACAAGAAGAAAAAAAAAAAGAGTCCCGATTATGATATTCAGTTTTTGGTCATTTTTGATTGAATCATTTTTGTATGGACAGTCATACCACCACTGATATGCTTTTACATATCTTTACATCTTGACTGTTTACCAAATGTATTCAGGAAGATTTGTCCCCATCATTTTAAACTTAGAAAAGTTTTCATACTTTGTTTGCCTTGGTTCAGAACAGTGATGTTTCTTGTTAAAAAAAAAAAAAATTAACTCACTGATGGTATATTTTTTCCTTATACAACTATCCTCAAATGCCTGTCTTACAGTCAATTTCATGTTTTTGTACAACAGATCATTAGTCACACATACAACTATGGCTATTGTTATAATTAAAAAAAAGTTAATTTCTTACCTTGAAAAATGGACTATGCATGAGGTGTTTACCACTTCGTACAATTGGATCTTCATATTCATATTGTCTTTGAAGTGCTTCTGGTAAGCCTTTGACTAGAGATGCCAAAGCTGTTCCACTAAGTGACTGAAAGGAAAAATGAGTGTGCTGAGAGAAACATTCATAAACATACTAAAACCAAAAGTTCATAAAAAAATTTTTTTTAATTTAAAAAACAGTCACAATTAAAATTAAAAACAAAAGATTCAATGTTCAGTGACATTCCTTTTCAGGAATTATGTTGAACAGGCATTACATCTTTTATGTTTTAATAGATTTAAGTTATATCATTTATATTTTCTCTATTTACCATCAATCTCAGAAATAGTAAATAAAATTAACTGCAGTATTGAAGCCAAAAAATATTTAAGGGAACTGAATCAATCTGCAAAATTTAAAAAAAAAAAAAAATTCTATATATATATATATATATTTTATTACTTACCATTGTTGGGGTTCTTGAAGATTCCTGTTCAGGTGTGTCAGCTGTTGGACTAGACATGAGTGTATTTACATTCAAACTTACACCATAATTAACGGCCATGATCTTACGCAATTTTTGCAGTGCCCACATTCTTTGCTGGGCCCCTACAAAGAAATTAAGTTCATGTTAACATTAAAAATTTTAGTTTTTAAGATTAATTTAATAATATTTTTTTTAAGATTAATTTAAAAATAATAAACTTATAAAATGTAAGACACTTATGACTTCCAAGTAATTAACTTTATATATTAATTTTAAAGTATATGAATATTTTTTATACAATTTTTAAATTTGACTTCTTGGATCTTTAGCCATCAGACATTAAGTATTATAGTTTTAAAGGAATCCATACGCGGCTTGTTACCCTATATACTGGCTTTGCAAATTATAATCATATCTCCAAACAACTTCATTATAAACAGCCATCAAATTTTGGAAGTAAACCTGCAAATAATTTTTTTTTTTTTTAAATTTACTGTATGAAAAATTAATCTAAAGCAATAATTTATTGGTCAGTAAAAATAAATTTTTGTCACATACCTAATGAACTCAACTGGGCACATGCTGCAAGAGCAGCAGCCAGTCGTGGTACAATGCTGCGGTCAGTGCTTGCATCAAGTTCCAAGTCAAGTAAACATATCACGAGGTCAATAGAAGGACGAGACAATACCGTTCTGTCGGTTAACATGTCCATTGGAGCAGCAGTTGGCATGATTGGATAAACAGTAAAGCGCCATCCCCATCCATTCACTGAACCATCACTAGCAAATTTCCAACGGAGTTCATCACCAGGGATACGCAATTCCAATGACCAATCTGTCCACTCTCGACCTGAAATTTTTTTAAGTATTTGCCACTTAATAACATGAAAGAAAAAAAATGGAGAATAAAAAAAAAAAACATGGCTTCCTTTAAGGTTGTAAAGACATTGTGATAAAAACAACTGCCAATGGCAGAAAGTCAGAGCTTAGTTGATTAAGTTATTTTTTTTTGTCTTTAATGAATGTGCCTACAGGTACAAATATTAAGATCTTTTTAATGAAAATCTCCTAGTAGAAAGTTTCAAGAGAAAAATTATCTTTTTAAAGGAAAGTTATAAATGGTTACACAAGTATGATTGTGAAAGAAAGGCAAAAATCCGATTGAAATAAAATCAAAAATTTTGAATTTAAGAAATCATTATCTCTTTTAGATCGTGGCACAAAACAAGAATTCATTTTTGTAGCTAAATTTGCTTAAATTCACAAATCCAGAGTTCAGTTTTACACTCAATTCATGTTAAAATGAACAACAGCAGACAATTCTCAAAAATGAGAAGAGTTTGAAAGAAATGAACACTATTTAAATAAAACAAAAAGAGCAGGAGATTAAAATGGAAAACATTAACCTAACGACAGACAATTGGGCAAGTTGATTTTGGAACCATGTCATAGCACTCAATTTGAAAGTTGGGGGTTTGACATGCTAAATAATGACAAAAAATTTTTCAAATCATTATTGTTTTTGAGGAAACAAGTTTAAAGATTAACTTTAGATTCAAAATCATAACATTGAAATTTCATTCTGGTGATCAGTGAAAGCCTTATAGCACAGCACAATAATAACTTATTGAAACTTTACAAATTGTATATGGACAAAATACAAAGTACAAGCACATTATTACTAAATCATTGTGCCATCAAATAAGACCTTCATTTACTTCAAAGGGAAATTACATCTTAAATTATATGTATCATTCATATGATATTATAATTGATGATTATTTTGGGGATTTAGGCTAATCCTATAGTAATTTTTCGAGCCTAGAATAATCCTTAACAGAATGCAGAAAGCACTGGACAGCCATTTCATCCTATCTGGCACTCATCAGCAGTGCGCATCTACTACTGAGACTCGAACCCGGACCATTTCAATACAATGCAAATGTCATAACAACTGTACCACGGGCCTTGGTGACAAAGAAGATACAAACTAGACTTGATATAGCACCACTACTCACTCAGTTCTACAGCGATACTCATCCAAGTATACAGATAACCTCGGAACAGTGCCCCAAGAGCCATGACTGCTTTTTGACCCTTAGCTGCTCCATCACAGAGTATTAGCTGGGTCTAGCAAGGATATACAAGTGATTATTTTGGGGATTTAGGCTAATCATATAGTAATTTGTTGAGCCTAGAATTATTCTATTATGATTATAGCATTTATGACGATATGATCATATTTATGACGATATTATTTATGACGATATTATTTATGACGATATTATTTATGACGATATTATTTATGACGATATTATTTATGACGATATTTATGACGATATGATTATATTATTTATGATGATATGATTATATTATTTATGATGATATGATTATATTATTTATGATGATATGATTATATTATTTATGATGATATGATTATATTCTTTATGATGATATGATTATATTCTTTATGATGATATGATTATATTATTTATGATGATATGATTATATTATTTATGATGATATGATTATATTATTTATGATGATATGATTATATTATTTATGATGATATGATTATATTATTTATGATGATATGATTATATTATTTATGATGATATGATTATATTATTTATGATGATATGATTATATTATTTATGATGATATGATTATATTATTTATGATGATATGATTATATTATTTATGATGATATGATTATATTATTTATGATGATATGATTATATTATTTATGATGATATGATTATATTATTTATGATGATATGATTATATTATTTATGATGATATGATTATATTATTTATGATGATATGATTATATTATTTATGATGATATGATTATATTATTTATGATGATATGATTATATTATTTATGATGATATGATTATATTATTTATGATGATATGATTATATTATTTATGATGATATGATTATATTATTTATGATGATATGATTATATTATTTATGATGATATGATTATATTATTTATGATGATATGATTATATTATTTATGATGATATGATTATATTATTTATGATGATATGATTATATTATTTATGATGATATGATTATATTATTTATGATGATATGATTATATTATTTATGATGATATGATTATATTATTTATGATGATATGATTATATTATTTATGATGATATGATTATATTATTTATGATGATATGATTATATTATTTATGATGATATGATTATATTATTTATGATGATATGATTATATTATTTATGATGATATATCTTAAATTACATTTAGATTTTAAAAAGTATTAACTCTTGGGGAGGTGAGAAGAAAAATCAGGCAATGAATTTAAATTATTTTTGATTAGATGCAGTTTTTAGATTGCAATTCATTTTGTTAATACATAATTATATTACCTGATCTTGTAGAAATTGTTCTTCCTGAACCATCCATAATTGACAGAGGATCGTGGCGTCTTTCAGTAGAGCATTGTCTGTCAAACTCCACCCGTAAACGTTCAGCTCCTAAGAAAAATTAGATGCCAAATTTGTCATTTGGAAAAAAGTAACATTAAGTACTTAAAACTTATAAGTGAAAAGAAACTTCTTTAAGCAAAAGTATTTCTATATACATACCTGGTATCTTTACATGACCAGTTAAAGTTAAGTCATCCGCATAAGGATGGGGGCTTTCTTGAACCACTGGTTGTGGCATTGTACGACAAGCTTCTGTATCAGCAGCCACGTCTTCTAATTCAGTCACACAAAGCTCCAACAACATCTCAGCAACCTGAAAATTATAGTTTATTCAAATTTCACGTATTGAAGGTCAGTGTATTACTTACTACCTATGCTGTACAAAAGTATTTACAAAATGGGATTTAAGATACAATTAACCTTACCCTTCTATAAAAAAAAAAAAAACTATGTACCAACTGACATTTGTAGTACCCTACCTTTCTAATATATATAGATTTAAGGAGAGTACAGAATTTTATTATAGCTTTAAAAATCAACATTAAAAATGTATATTTAAAACATTAAAAAAAAATGTGTCCATTTGCAATTACCTTGGATTGGTGAAGTTAGCACAAGGTTTGCTAGACAAATCCCTCAAAGTTTATGATACGGTTATTTTTCTGTTAATCCTTAGTTTGTTTTAACTTGGCTCAGTAGTTTATATAGTTTTAAATGTTTATGTAATACAGAATATATAGGCAGAACTAGTCAGAGGCTGGAAATGAGAATTAATCAAGACATATCAGATTTGTCGATCTAAGTCTTCAATTACAGAACACCTCATAATTAATTCGATTTATGCCATGCCTTTAGACAGATTTACTTTTTCTCAGTCACCCGTGGAGCACATTCAGATTATTTGAAAGTACTCGAGAAATATGCCAAATCTAATCAGCCCTCTCTTTGTAAGCAGAATAATTTGCTGTTAGGCCTCAATGTTAGGTTATGTCTGGAAATTTTAATTTTGCACACAAATTTATAATCTTTTTGTACTCAACTGAAAAGAGTGAAATACAATTACAACTTTTTGGGGTATTTTTTTTATAATAATTCTTTCAATTTAAAATTTTACAGAAAAGTATTTTTTTTTCTTCTTTCTCCATATATTTACATTACTGTATATTCTCAAGTATTGTGAGTTTTTATGGTCAGTTTTTTTTATGCAAAAAATAGCGAGGAGAGGGGGCTCACACTATACACAGGTAAATTTTATTTTTCTAGAAGTGTCAAAATTGAAGCCAAAATCTTCAGGGGTCATAGTATACATGAAATCAATTTCTACATGAGTATATACAGTAGATATTAATATATACTTTTATTTCTATTTTTTAAAGCTAAAATATAATAGATTCTATCACTAATTATCACATTTTCTGAAAATGCTTTTTTGGTACTAAACATCACTACTTATTTTTCCATTTTGTCATACATTTGTCCATATACATTAAAATTAAAAATGCTGCCTTAAGAAAAAAAAAAAAAAAAAAAATATTAGTCTTAAATTTTTGAATTCTGCCTAAAGGTGGGGAAAAATGATTTGTTATAAATGGAAGGTAATTTCACAAGTAATATTTCAAAATCAACTTTACACTAAATTAGCCAAGAATAAGAACAACTTTATACATTTGTTATCAATATTAGAAATGTATCAAAGATTGTTAATTTATTGAGAATGACAGTTTTCCAAAACTTATTTCTAGGTTCCTACATTCTACAAACTAACATTTTTAACCATTTTAATATTTAGTGATTAATTTCTAGAAGTTGGAGATATAAAATAATTACCTGTGGGTAAGCTTTCCCAAGAGCTGTGAGGATATCTGACAAAGTATCTTTTCCTTTCTCACCAGCACGGCCTGCTACAGCAAGTTTCAAAAGATCTACGAGAACTCTCGCATCATCAGCAGTTAGCTTACTGGTAAAATCATCTAATCCCTCTGGATATGCAGGCTTGAGGGTCTCCAGAGTGCTGGTTACTTGATCAGGAGAAGTAAAGGTCTCTGCAATTATGCTAGTTGCTGGAGAAACTTTTGCAGCCAAGCTGTGCATACTAGGGAAAGAAGATATTTCCCCAGGGTAATAGGACTGCAAAGAAAGAAAAAAAAAGACAAAGAGAGAAAAAAAATTAGCAGAAATCAATAACAGGAATTTTAAAATTCTAAAACAATTCCTCATTTTACAAAAATTTAAGAAAATCCAGGAAAATTTTGAACTAACAATTTATGAAGCTACATATATTATAAGAGTGATGAATCTAATGTACTAGGAAGATAAAGGATTTTAAAGTTAAGGATTAAAAAATAATAATTTGCATAATCAGTTAAATTCCAACAACTTAAAGTCTTGCTTTAGACAGTTAAGTAAATTTTATAACATTTTTTAAAGGTAACAATTTAAATACTCTAGTAAATTATTTAATACTCTGCCAAATTATTTTAATAAAAAAAAACTTATTCTAAACAAATAAAGCTTGTAAAATTTTAGTGTGATATTTATAGATATAACAAATAGAAAATGAAAACATTTTAGCTTAAAATTATTTGATAAAAAAAAATAAAAGACAGTAATATTCCAAATATATTATGCTAAGGTATTTGACAGGGTTTGGCATACTGGTTGTTTTCAGAAGTTGAAAGGTTATGGTATTTCTGGATGAATTTTTAACTGATTCAGTCATCAAATCTGGAGATTTGAGTTTTCTTGAACAGCTACTCTTCTAGATCTTTTTTGTATTCATGTAGGTGTCCCCTAGGGCTCTATCCTTGGACCTACACTGTTCCTAATTTTCATCAACAATCTTCCTCATGTCATCAGTTCTCAATTTGGTAACTCTGCTGCTGCTGCTGATGATTTACTCCCGTCTTAATAGTAAATTTGATCGGCTCAATTGACAGCTGATCTAAAAAATGATCTATAATCTTTTAACTGGGGCAAGAAATGACTTGTTAATTTTAACAGCTACAAAAGGAAACTGCTCTCTCTTAGTCATCTGAGATAACCATTTTTACCTTCCATCAGCATGGCTGATGCTAACCTCCAGGAAAATGACATTGCACTTTCTCAGGCTAACATTTTCTGTTGAGATGAAGAGGAAAATTGGTTTACTGTGTTATGTTAGAGAATTTTTCTAGCCATAATCTCACATTTATAAGTTTATCATTTGTCCATGCTTTAAATATTGCTGCCACATCTGGTCTAGTGTTTCTGCTATGTATTTAGAGATTCATGATAAAATCCAAAGAAGAATCTTCAATGTTATTGATCCCAATATCTCAGCTTTAGACTTTATGAAGATCTAGAAGAGGGCAGTACTAGTTTGGTAACAAGGTCTCATGGCTAGATGTAACCATGTGTTCTATGTTAAGTTTCTTCTATTACATTTCTTTCTGGTTTCTTGCATACCAGTCAACTTTGATTTTTAAAAATTTAAATGTAATGTCAATTATTATATTCTGTGTTCTTAATTCCTGTTCTTTTGTTTTTTATCCTTAATAGTATTTTTCTCACATCTCACTCAGTGACCACCTTGTCTTAGTGGCTTTATTGCCTTGCTTGGGGTAAAATGATTAAAAAAAAAATTAAAGTATGCTTAATACAGTATTCTACTATAACTAAAATTGGTAGAGAAATTTTGAAGAGGTATTTTTAATACTTTAAGAATTTACTTTCAAACAAGAAATTTTTTTTATTAAGATACTGACCAATTTATAGGAATAACCTAAATTTAAAAATGTATAAACCATAACTGAATAAAACTTACATCTGAGTGTGCAGAGTCACCCATGGCATTAATGTCTCCACGCTCTGTTGATGGCTGAGCTACAGGAGTAGAACTTGTATGAATTACCGGAGCTGCTTCTTCAGGAGTGCCAATAGAACCAGTCATCACAGATGTTGATTGATTGAACTGACCAGATCGTTGACCATCCAGACTGCTGTTAAGATTAACTGCTTGAACTTCTTTCATTAAAGACCCAACAATAGCATCTCTACAAAAACAGTGAATAAAAACAATTTTAAATAACATCAGTTTATTAAAAAAAAAAAAAAAAAAAAAAAAAAAAAAAATTATAAAAACTTATATATAACATAACTTTCAATCTACACATAAAACTGATTCAATCAATTGAAATTTAGCTAAAAAGTAAGATTATTCTATAAGCAAAATATTTGACTTCTGGCTGAAATTATATGAAATTGACAAAAATAAAGAAATAAAAATGAAATTATCCTCTATTTTAGTTTTTTTTTTAATGTGTCGCCTTTTTCAAGACATAAGGAATTTGGAAAGCCATGATTTTGTTTATCTGAATTGCCATGACTTCTGGTCAAAGTGGAGTAGAGGGGTTTTCAGATATCTTCAACAGTTATTCTATTTTCCATACCACTATTATGATACCAGTAGATGCTTCTGTATTTATTGTAGAAAACTAAAAAGCAAATGAATACATGTCAGGTTTTTATTAAATACTTTTAGGTTTAAAGTAAGAAAAATCAAATTTTTAATTGAGCAGGTCAGATGAGTTTGTTCAGCATTCTAGTTCTTGTCAGTTTATTTACATTCATTAGTTTGTTCTTTTCTGAAAGCATAATTTGCATCAATATTGTCAGTTCCATATTGTGAATTTTGGGCTTATCTTTCAGCCTACATATCAGTTGAGAATATAATAAATATCCAACCTTACCAGTGACCAAATTTAAGTTCAACTTATTTGTTATGAGGATTAACAAGGAATGTCAGAAATCTGGAAAAAAATCCTCACCTAGCATAAATGATCTGTAAAGCTGTCAGAATATGATTCAAAGCTTGCTGTTTGCTAGCATCAGATTCAAGAGAAAGGACAATTTTGGATAAGGATGGACGTTTAGGCTTGGCAGCAGTTGCTGGTGCCACAGATGAGGCTCCATCATCAGAAATTCCTTCATTTAAACCTGGAAAAATACAAAAAAAAAAAAAGATAAAAAAAATATGAAAATTTATTTCAGACTGCCAATAAACTTCTAGATTAAATTTTGTTTGTTTGGTGTTTGAATTAGTTATTTTGATTTTAAAAATATCTCTTCAATAAAATTTTACAATTGTGAATTTGAATTTTAAATTTAGGCAATTCCTCAGATCTTTAAACAATTTTCAGGAAAGACTTATTTTAGAGGTCCTACAAATATTAATTTAATTTATATTTTTAAATATTACCCAAGGATAAGGATATTGCAGTAGCCTATCCCCTAATATATGTTAGTGTTTGATGCATTATGAAGATTTGAGACAGAAAGGAATAAATTTTAATTAACAAAAAAATTACAAAAAACATTACATTGATTTGAACACAATGAAACTTAATAAAATATTAAAGCATGTAAAAATAATTTTGAAGTTGGCACAAGTATTGAATACTTGGTATAATCTTGAGTAGTAATAGAGTAAAATTCAGTATAGCTAAATACCACC
Source organism: Acanthosepion esculentum (assembly GCA_964036315.1). Taxonomy (NCBI): domain Eukaryota; kingdom Metazoa; phylum Mollusca; class Cephalopoda; order Sepiida; family Sepiidae; genus Acanthosepion; species Acanthosepion esculentum. The sequence goes on from OZ038520.1 coordinate 1,684,315, forward strand.
CATCCCTCCTTTTGATCTTCCAACTTAAGCGGACAAGATTTAGGAGTTTTCATAAAATCTCCAAGTGGAATCCATTTTGATTCAATACTGTTTATTTCTTACCAGATTCAAATACCTTCAAGGGTAGGGAAGCCCAGAATTCACATGGCACCCTAATAAAAGGGTAATTTGTTTGGGTCACCAGTGTCAGGTGACAGAGGTAAAATTTTAAAAAAGATGCTGTGTCCATGCAAGGAGGTAGTTTTGTTCCGGGTTTCAAACTTGCAACTTCAAAACTGTCAATTGGACACAAAGACTCACCAATCAACAGAGTACAATGGCAAACACTGCAAAATTTCCTGTAGTATAGTATCTTGATTTTATCACAGCTTTAGGTTTCAATATTAAAAAATGACTGTCAGTTACATTAAACTGGTGTAATTAGTGTGACAGTGCCAGAGTCTTATATAAACTATTTTCATCCAATGTTAAAAATACCTTAGAACCAATGGACGTCTCATGTCAATATATTTTGCAGGTAATCACAATCATGAGTGACATAGCCAGTGTGAATCAAATGATTTGCATTATCCAGACAAAATTGCTAACCAAGTGGGCTGGTGCTGGTAGTTTGGTACAAGACCAGTAAATAAGACTGCTAGCATTCTGAATAGATTTAGATTCATGGCCATTTGCAGAAGTTTATGATAGGTTAGTTTTGGGCTTATGCATAGGTTTATAAAATCTTTGTAAAACTGCCCATAACATTTAAAAATCTAGTAAAGTTCACCCAGGATTTCAATTTAATTTTTTTTTTTAATGTTTGCACTTTTGAAAAGGTAATATAATAATTGTGTTTGAGAAATCCTTACCCAGCAACGTAGCACCCAGTGGGTCTCTTGAAGCAGAGAATAGAACAGGTTCATGTGTTGTGGGTGTTGATAAATCTGTTGTTGCCCAAGCAATGCTGTGTGATGAACCACAGGCGACTTTGGTTATTCTATATCCTTCCATGCAGTGTACAAGAGCAGGTTTTCTGTTGACAGTTGTAGTACCATTACCTTGTTGACCATGGTCATTATCACCCCAGGCATACACCTGTAAAATAAAATTGTATTTAACTGAATACAGATAAGAGCAAAGATAAAATCCAAAAGCTGTACTGACTGCAAATTTACTCAAACTGATTTTTCAGTTCAATTTAGTAAACATAACACTGATAAAATCTTTATAATTTGGTTCAGTAAATATAATTTTAACATTAGGATGTTAACCAGCTATTTTGCTACATATATTTTTTTTAATTTTCCCCCCCAATGAAAAAAAAAAAAGAAAAGAAAATTACAAAAATACCATTTAAATTAGACTTACTTCATTTAAGATTTTGTAAGTTGATAGACATTATTTCAAATATGATAGATAAAATTCAGATACAAAGAAATTTCACCAATAAATATATATTGTAATTAACTTGAGCAATAATTTTAGTACATCCATCATGTTGGATCCCATACACAGAGCAGTCAATGCCATTTCATTTAAATTTGGTTACAAAATTTAGTGAATTCATAATCTTTAAGCTCACCTGTCCAGTATCAGTGACAGCCAAGCAATGAAGTGCTCCAACTGCTACATGAACAATTTTCTTTCCTTTCAGCCCTTCCACAAAATGTGGCTTCCTCACATGTGTATCTGTACCATGGCCAAGTCTGAAATAGTCACCCTTACCCCTGAAATCAAATTAAAATGAAACAAAATGATTGAACTTTATATTGTTAAAAGTTACATTAATTTTATACTTACTCACAACATCTAAAAACATTGCACTGAAGATTCTTGAGAGAAAAAAATAAGAAAATCCTGTCCAATTAATTCAACTTTTACTTGAAAGGAAATTCAACATTTTAAAATAGAATCTTAATTGTTTTTATATCTTTGAGAATCCTAAAAAGGTAGGTTTTAAAAGTAAAAATTGTGAAATAAACTATAATGTATTAGAAGTCCTTTTCAGTTTTTCTACAAAATATGTTAATAGGAAGAGTAATTTTGTTAATTTGAAGTCAGCAAAAGTGAATTGTAAATGGCTGGTAAAATTTAACCTTCAGACCCACAAATTAAAATTATTTAGTTTGATTATTTGCAAGATTATAAAAATGTCACCCAACTACAAAACCATATTTATCATTTACCATTTTATAAAGAAATGTACAATTTTTTTTATCTGTGAATTTATTAAAATTTACAAAATTATAAAAATAAGTGAACCAAATATGAAATATTATTTACCCTTTTAAGAAAATATGAGGATATTTTTTACTCATAAATTTATAAAAAATTATGAAGATTTAAATAAAAAGTGACAATTAATTATAAATAAAATTAAAAAGAAAGCATTTTCCAGGCATTTCTTTCATTTGTTCTTGGCACATAAATTCACTAAAATAGGTGAAGAGCATCTCTTCCCCTAAACCAAAAATTGTTTAATTTTAGATTTCAGGCAAGCACTCAATATTTTGAGCATGTATTTCCCTATTCACTGAATGGACAAGATTTTCTTTGTGTATAGTTACAGAAGATTCTAATTTTTACCAAGTTTTTCAATGATTAGGCATCCTTGATCCAAGATCATGTTAAAAAATAAAAACAAAAAATTAAAAAAACCTGAGATACAAAATAATTTAAGAAAATTTATAATGGTCAGAAAAATCATGTTTATTTACATTTTCTTGTCCTATAGTTCAGACACTTTTGAATAAAAAAAGATTTTTCATGTTTCTTTATAAAACTGTAAATGATAAATATTACATTGTAGTTAGTTCACATTTTTATAATTTTGTAAATATAAAATTAATCTTAAATTAATTTAAATAGTGTTTAACATTTTTGTTGCTAAAATTCTAAACAGTTATTTAAAATAAACATTGCTGAATGAGTCAAGAGAGGATATAGTAAGAGTGGTTTCAAGAAAAACCATCCTTTTGACACGTCATTTTTTGAATAAACTCAGGTTTAAGGCTAAAAATGAGAACCACACAAAACAAATTTCCTTCTTACATCTATTTTACTCTACACGCAGATTATGCAAGACATTTATATATATATATATATATATTGTGTGTGTATATATATATATATATATACACAAAGGAAAAATTAAATCTATTTGAATTATAAATGTAACTCACCATGTCCAGACACCACCAATCTTTGTAAGAGCTAGTGAAAACTGAGCACCACACTCGATCTGACAAACACCAAGACCAGAAAGTCTGTCAATGGCATGAGGTACACTGCAACCTTCACTGCCTCCTCGTCCAAGTTTCCCAAAGTCTCCATCACCCCATGAATAAACTTGTCCTTCATCTGTAAGAGCCAGGGTTTGTGCATCTCTGCTACCACAAGCGATTTGTATAACCCGTTGTCCAGCAAGGGCCATGACCTAATAATGCAATTGGTAGAATGATTAAAATTTATTTCCAATTACAAAGTCCAGTTTCTAGTCTTATTACAAAATAAAAGGAACAAAAACAAAAAGTCAATTAGAAGTATTAGTTTAATTGGATTTAGTTTCACAGCATAAAAAAGCTTAGGACTTAACATATTTTGAATACAAAATTAAGGAAAATGTATTTTTTTTCCAAAGAAAATATAATCAAAATTAAGTAAAATTTTCTGTTATATCTTTGATGGCTATTATATATCTAAAATTTCTTTCAAACTTAACAATTCGTGTGTGCTTGTGTATACATTTTATATATATATATATATATATATATATATATATATATATATATAGTTAGATTAGGTAGTTAAATTATCTAGACTTGAAATAACACCTGGTGTCTATAGGTTTAATTGCTTATGTTATACTGAATATGTGTATAGATATTTGAATATGGGCATATGTTTCTTAATACATGTTCATATAATTTGTAGGTGATTATATTGTATTTATAAGTATACACATATGATTGTGCATGTAGGCGTTTATATATGGGAGTATTAAATTGCTTGTATTTGGATGTGTGGATACAAATACACACACATTTGTATGCATATAGATATGTGGATGTATATGTGTGTATGTTCAGGTATATATATATATATATATATATATATATATATGTGTGTGTGTGTGTGTATGTATATATGAATATATGTGTGTGTATGGGTGTAAAGGTATTTGTATCCGTGTGTGTTTATATGTACATATATGCAAGAATATATATGATTAAATGGGTTATAACTGATCTAATATTACCATTTCATCATTATGACTACCATTATTCCTTTCATTATTATTGGTATTATTATTCCTCATTGGTAGTTTATTATTATTTTTACTATTATTATTACTACAATATAATAAAAATAATATTACTTTTAAATTTTGTTTCACTTCAAAAAGTTTTTTGATATTACTTTATATTTTTTTGATACTATTTAAAATTTTTTAGGTTTTATATTTAAATTTTAAGTTATGAATTTAAGATTTAAAATTTTTGATTTTAATAAAAAAAATTTTTTACTCCTTAGTTGTTAATATTTTTTATTTATTTATCTTATATTCATATAATTTTTTTCCTATTTTGTTGATAATTTTTTAAATTAATGTCAAATGTTAACTGCAAAAGATATCAATCTGTGTTTTTTGAAATTAGCCATAATATGTCTATATATATTAATTTATTCTTCCTTTTCTTCTTTCTCCACACCCCTGCTTCCACATTTGCTTTCTTATATCTTTTCTTTTTTTCTCTGTCTCGTTTCATGTGAGATGACTTATTAAATAGGTCAATTTCTGGTTCTTAACCCCCCTCCCTTCCTCTTAAGTATTTTAATAATAGATTTAAAATTATTCTTATCTCTCCCTTCCTTCTCTTATATCGACCATATCTGTTCTCCTCCTCCCCAATTCTCTCTATCACTTTACATCAAATTAAAACTACTCTACAAAAGTGTATAAAAATAATACGTAAATTTAAAACCATTTTTATACTTGGAAATGTGATCTAAGGAACCAGGAAAAAAAACACCTTCCTGGGGAAATAAAATATAATCAATGGACCCTTAAGGTTGTCTGTTTTCAAATTATATATATATATATATATATATATATAATCATTTATTTGAATATTATAACATAAATATGTTATAAAATCACTACAAAAATAGCCATTTTGTTTCAACACTTCTGGTGTCTTATCAAGTGATGATGTAGAATATAGAATAAATGGTTTTAAAAGTTTCAAATTAATTAATGATCCTTAGCTAGGAGTAAACGCTGTTACATAAGCTAGAATGACCAATCAAAATACAAGTATAGGGTAATTTGAAAAATTTGACACTTAAGCAAGGTTATCATAGATATTAAAAGATTTATAAAATTTGAAATTAAGATTAAAAGTAAAAAATTAAAAATTACCTATTTAGAAATCTAAATCAAATCTCTATTAAGTTTTAAATTGTAGAATTACCGAGGAGAAAAAATATAAAAATAAAAGATATATATGCTATTTAATTTATATTTTCATTGAAATTATGTTAAAAAGGATGTTCAGAGCCCCAGACAAAAATGTATACATTTTTATAGTTTCATTTCAACATGGTAGTCGCCTCTCACGCAAAATCATTTGAACATACTCAGGTTATAATACATAAGCGCTCAGACATATTTAGATATATATACACACATAAAATACGGTGACGAGACACGAACCTTGATAAAAAAAAACAAAAAAAAAACGAACATCTACACTACACACAACCACACGTACGCAAACATACAACCAAACGTGCATGCATTTTCCTTACACATAAACATCAATAAACACAGGCACATACATCCACATTGACCTAGACGTTCAGATGTAATAGCTAAAATGAACATATTCGTGTCTTAATGTGTTATTAAACGAATTTTAACTTGAAATATAACTAATCTGGTCAAATATATATAGATAAAATTTAAACAAATAAACAAATATATATATATATATATATATATATATATATATATATATTTTTTTAAACCATATAGTTTTCCACACACTACATGCAAAAGTAAATAACTACATCCATATATAATTGTACATTCACACATACGTATACAAATCTGCATATACATACATATACAGAGACCAACATATATTTTAATAATATTCCAACAATATTATTCAAGGGAGTAACCTACAAATTCAAGAACAGTTTCCAAAAAAATCTGGATACCATTGTCAAAGATATCAATAAATCAGAAGACGTATGTTAAATCAGACAAGACAGCCAACTTTTATAAGTTATCCCCTAAGAATTATGACAAATTAGTAATAAATAGTCTAACTAGTAGTTACCAAAAAATTGATACAAACAACTTTAACCAAATTGATAAAATTAACTATCAGTAAATCAATTACTGATAAACTAAGGATTAGTGATCGGGTTAGTAAATTACAATCTAAAGAAGCATATATCTTGTTAAAAGATCACAAACCCGATTTCAGATCTAAGCCATCCACTAGGATTATAAACCCAACTAGACCGGAAATTGGCAGGATCAGTAAGAACATCTTGGAAAGAACCAACCACTCCATAAAGAAAACCCTCGGACTACTACAATGGATTAACACAGCTGATGTCATCAACTGGTTTACCAACATCGGATATAAGGACAACTGTACCTTCATACAGTTTGATATTACCGACTATTATCCATCTATATCTAAAAATCTGTTCACTTTGGCCCTGGATTTTGCTTGGGAATACTCCAACATTTCTGAAAGCGAAGTGAATGCTATCATGGAGTGCCAAAATTCTGTTCTAATCTACAAGGATGAACAGTGGACAAAAAAGTCCTGTAACGAAAAGTTTGACATATCAATGGGTTCTCTGGATTCTGCAGAAGCTTCTGACCTTGTTGGATTATTTCTTTTGTATAATTTAAGTGCCTTTGATTGCCTAGATTCTGATTGCGTATATATATATATATATATATATATATATATATATATATATATATGCATATATATGTATGTGTGTGTGTGTGTGTGTGTGTGTGGGGGGGGGTGTATATGTATGTGTATATGCGTAGTTGCGTATGTATGTGTATATATATGTATACGCTGATGTGTATATACATATTTATATAGTTTTAATTTACGTTTGTTTGATTTTTCATGTATATGCGTGTATTTGTAAATGTCTATGTATATGTTTAGTTTATATGCATATATGTATGCGTGCGTATGTATGTATATCTAAATATGTATGTGTATGTATGTATTTGTATATATGTGCATCTTTATGTATATATATATATATTTTTACTTGCTTTATTTACTTTTTTGCGTAGCTGTATGGGTCGATATATTTATACGTGCTTATGTATTTGTATGTCTATGTGCATATGTCTGTATATGCGTACCTATTATGCGTATATATGGATATGTAGGTACATGTGCAGATTTGTATGCATATGTGTGAATGTACAATTATATATGGATGTAGTTATTTACTTTTGCATGTAGTGTGTGGAAAACTATATGGTTTAAATATATATATATATATATATATATATATATTTGTTTAAATTTTATCTATATATATATATTTGACCAGATTAGTTATATTTCAAGTTAAAATTCGTTTAATAACACATTAAGACACGAATATGTTCATTTTAGCTATTACATCTGAACGTCTAGGTTTATGTGGATGTATGTGCCTGTGTTTATTGATGTTTATGTGTAAGGAAAATGCATGCACGTTTGGTTGTATGTTTGCGTACGTGTGGTTGTGTGTAGTGTAGATGTTCGTTTTTTTTTTGTTTTTTTTTATCAAGGTTCGTGTCTCGTCACCGTATTTTATGTGTGTATATATATCTAAATATGTCTGAGCGCTTATGTATTATAACCTGAGTATGTTCAAATGATTTCGCGTGAGAGGCGACTACCATGTTGAAATGAAACTATAAAAATGTATACATTTTTGTCTGGGGCTCTGAACATCCTTTTTAACATAATTTCAATGAAAATATAAATTAAATAGCATATATATCTTTTATTTTTATATTTTTTCTCCTCGGTAATTCTACAATTTAAAACTTAATAGAGATTTGATTTAGATTTCTAAATAGGTAATTTTTAATTTTTTACTTTTAATCTTAATTTCAAATTTTATAAATCTTTTAATATCTATGATAACCTTGCTTAAGTGTCAAATTTTTCAAATTACCCTATACTTGTATTTTGATTGGTCATTCTAGCTTATGTAACAGCGTTTACTCCTAGCTAAGGATCATTAATTAATTTGAAACTTTTAAAACCATTTATTCTATATCACCATATAAACCATCATCACTTGATAAGACACCAGAAGTGTTGAAACAAAATGGCTATTTTTGTAGTGATTTTATAACATATTTATGTTATAATATTCAAATAAATGATTATATCTGCTCTACTCTGTATTGAGCACTCTTTAAAGAATAATAATTGTTGGTTATTGGAATTTACTCCGTATATACCAATCCCAAACTTGGGTGTGTATATATATATATATATATATATATATATATATATATATGTGTGTGTGTGTGTGTGTCACAGTGCTAATGTTAATAAAAACAGTGCTCAATGTAATACAACAGAGCTATTAAGTATACATTAATAAATATACATAATCAGCACCTGAAGATTGCATTATGCATGAAACTGAGCTGTGCTAATGGTGAGGGATTATATATATATATATATATATATATATATATATATATATATATATGAAATAATGATATTACCTGTTTTGGTTTTAGCTGTGTGGTGGAATCTCCATGACCAAGTCTTCCATATTCTCCTAAACCCCATGTATAAAGGTCTCCGTTTGAAATAATGGCAGCACTATGTGAGCTACCACAAGCTATATCTCTGACCCTTTTGGACTTCAGGGCTTCAATCAGCCGTGGCTTGTTGTATCGTCTGAAGAAAATGAAAGTAACATATTAGGAATGCTGAAAATGTACCAATTAAAACAAGAAAACTTCCTAAATAAATCTAACAGAGTCAGATTTTAGAAAATGGTTTAGGCAGAGAAAATGTCAGTTTTATGCACTGACACACACAATAACTGCAACTTTATTTTTTAATGTTATTGCTTGATTGATCCCCAAAATATGAACAGTAGATGTAGTTACAATTGAGCATTGCTTTCCGTCAGAATGAATATTCAAAAGCTAGGTTTTCCCAGTAATTTTTTTTCTGCATTGTGCTCTTCATCTTTGTACCTCAATTTTGGTTTTTGCACTGGTCTTTTCTTCCCCCAGTCAACGCACTGTCTAGAGACTAAGGATTTTATCGTCCTTCATCCTAACCATAAGATAACTCCAATCTAGCCAGTGCTAAATTGTCAGACACTATACTGGTAGATTGATTCTGTTGAAGGTCTCTCTTACAATTGAGCATTGCTTTCCTTCAGGATGAATATTCAAGAGCTAGGTTTTCCCAGTCATTTTAAATGTTTACCTTCTGCAGTGTGCTCTTCATCTTTGTACCTCAATTTTCGTTTTTGCACCGGTCTTTTCTTTCCATTTCAACTCACTGTACAGACTGTACTATTGTCATTCATCCTAACTGGTGCCAAAGTACCAGAGACTGTACTAGTAGACTGTGTTCCAAGATATCAACATCACTCGCATACATTTCCCACTGGATACCTTTACAGCAGAGACACTGGTGAAATCACTCTGGCCTTTTCATGTGTTTCCAATAAGTGATCCCTGGTGTCACATATAAACAACAATGAAGACAACCGGCCAAAATACACAAACATTCCCCACCTCACCCTGCAATTTCTGACCATACTAACATAAATGCTTGGCTTAGAGTAGACACTTTATCTGAAACAGGTTGGGATATTATGGTGCTGTTTTTCAGGATAATTGTTAGATGCAATGTGTTTGCATGCCACCAAAGAAGAAATCTCTAAGATGTTTGCCTGTCTCACTCTAGGAGTGAACAAGATTACAATCATCAGCAAACAGCATTAGTAATTCTCATGTATTAGTAATGACAATAGATTTGTTTTGCCAACAAACTCTTATATTCAACATCTTACCAAGAAAATTATAGCAAAGTACAACATGAACAGAGTAAACACTTATATCCTTTTATCCCCATCTGTCAAATTGAATCAGGGAACTTACTACCTATATTGACATACTTTCATTGCCTCATGAAAATGTTTACAAGCAGAAGCAAACTTATCAGTATTTCTTAAGAATCTTGCATGAAGCCTTTCTTAGAGCAACAAAAACTTCATATATGTTCATATTGTTTAATGCACTTCCCCTGCAATTGCTTAACAGAAAAGATCATGTATAGCATTCCCTTGCTATGTCTGAAACCACCCTGTGATTCAGGAAGGATTTTATCAGTAAGAAAGTCTGTCCAGCAAGATCCTAGAGAACAGAGAGAAAGCATATACAAGTTAATTCTCAGTCATACTTGTATTTGTCCTTCTCTTTATAGAGAAACAATATCATTACATCTTTCCAATCATCTGGTACAAACCTTTTGTATTAAGTTAGTGAGAAGTTAAACCAGATTTTCACTTCCACATTTCAAGATCTCAGAATAGATGCCAGGCAACTTGCTACCTACCATTCAGCTTTGGAATGGTAACATTTAGTTTTTAATTTTGATTTTACAAGAAATTTAATCTTTACAAAAACAAGACAATGTTCAATTCAGCATTCAGTTTCCCATATAATGTGGACACTGCATACATCTTGAACATCACATCTATGAACAAGAACAATCATATTATTGCTTTGAACCTCAATGAATTCATATTTTGCATTTATCTTTCTTCTGGAATATATGTACAAGTCTAATTCCTGACACATTTGCAGAAGTAACAAGGCATTATTGGTTTGGTTTATGGTATATCAACCTCAATGGGTTAATTAATGCTGACAAGATTTTTATTGCTGGTAATTTTTCAAAAATGTATTGCTGGTAATAATTTTTTATGAAGTATTTCTGGTATTAAAACCTATTTTTACACTTTCACAGTGTTTCGACTCCAGTTTGGAGGTTAACTATTTACCCATAGCTGGGACCCTAACAGGGTGAACCTGGGAACACCAGCAATTAAGAGGTAGTTCCATGCACCTCAAAGCACAAGAATACTTAAATATACATCAAGCACAAGAATACTTAAATATACATCAAGCACAAGAATACTTAAATATACAATGTAATGTCTTAAAAATTCAAGAGACTATATTAATTTCCTATCTTCAAATGTATTAACCAAATTTTTCCTTATTAAAATTTAAATTACACCCTAGAGTTTTAATTAATCTATTCCCTGAAGTAAAAAAAAAGATTGAGAAACACTGCACTAAGGTAACAAATTTGCTGTTTGACAATGGTGTTGATTCATGAATCTGGTGAGTGATTTTGTAATAATAATAAACCTTTTGATTCTTTTTTTTTATTATTTATCTATCATCTGGGACAAATACATCAGATAATTTTCTAATATTTTCCCAGCTTTTGTATAATTTTCTTTGTACAAGACACTCCATGATGACAATGTTTCAAAATTTTATAAAAACAGTGCTGAATGATGTTGAGTATAATTGGTTCACCGTGTTTCTCTAGACAATCTTTCTCACCAAAATCTATCTTACATATAAGTCTACCATTTCTCCTTGCATTGAATATTTCTATCAAATCTAGTCTGGTGCTTCCACTATGCATTTAGAGATTCTTGGTAAAATACAAAACAGAATCTGTAATGTTATCAATCCTAATCTGGCATCTCATCTTCAATCACTTTCTCACCATTGTAATATAGCTTCCCAGTGCCTTTTCTATAAATATTTTCATGGTAATTGTTTCTAATGAGCTTTCCTTTTTGGTAGCTAGAGTTTATGAATTTAAGCACAGTACTAGATTGGCAGCTAGGTCTCATCCTACTGTTGAAATAGATGTAATCATAAGTTACATGCTAACAGTTTCTTCTATCACACTTCTTGCTCGTGGAAAACTTTCAACTCCTTGCTTTCCAGTCAACTTTGATCCTCAAAAATTTAAAATGTAATGTCAACCATTATCTTCTGTCTTAATTCCAATTCTTTTGTTTTCTTTAATGTTTTCTTTTTCTCATACTCTTTCACATTCAGACACTCCTTGCATCTTAGTGACTTTATTACCTTGCTTGTGGTGAAATGGTAAGAAAAAAAAGAAATAAAAATAAACTAAAATATAATCAAATTTACATGCCTTTATTGCCCTAAAGGAGTGAAGAATTTTAAGAAAAATCCCTCTTGGGGATAGATAGATCCTACAAAAACAAACTGGGAAGAATTAGCAAGTAATATTTGATCCCAAAGTATCAAATGTAAGCCAATGAAGGAGCACTAAATGAGCAGTAGGCCGATTCAACATTATCAAAAATAAGATAAATGAACTTTTCTCCAGTATCATGAGGGATTTTTATCCCTCCATAAAGATAGGACATTTTGAACAAACCTTTAAATATGACAAGAAAATACAAACATATTGGATGAGCAAATCAAAATCAAACAGTCACAAGTTGATATTAAATCGTAATTGAAAGGTTTGGATAAAGAAAGGGACTTCTAGACGTTAGTATAACTATGGGAAATTTGGACAGTGCTGAAGTATGTGAGTTACTTACTAGTTAGACTAAGCAACACTAGATTAAAAGGATATAGCTTTTTATAGAGATGGACAATTTCTATTCAAGAGACAAAAATGGATGGCCCATAGATGTCATACAAAAAAAGAATTTTTTTAAGGAAATTGGTTACTACTTTAGAGAGAAGCCTATGTAAAAATGTAAATTTCCTGAATGTCACCTTTAATCTACTGAAATGGAAGTGTCCCATGTTATATCAATAGAGCTTCCAATCATTCCCCAACTGTGTTAAGGCAGATGCCCAAATCAATATATGAATTATCTGCAAACTAACAATAAGGCAATTTTCAATCATTCAACAATGGATTATTAAAGACATTAAAAATATCATTTCAAGCTATCCTTTACGGACGAGAAAAAGAGTGAATGGACATGACAATGCCAGAACTCCTAAGAGCCACTGCCAACATTCCAAAGGAGGTTGTTTCTTCTACTCTTAGGTCCTTTGGACAATTGAAGCAGTCCATGCACTGATGATCATATTGAATAAGATATTTAATAGGAACTCAGTCAAATTAAGTTATAACTGCACTGAAACAATGTAGTTGATAAAGAAATACAAAGTGGTGTGCAAGACCTCTTTTCCCTCTTGAAACTGTAGGAGCAAATATGACAGTCCTGCTGGAAGCAGGTACCTACAAAGCAATATTATATACCAAGCTGCAGTAAAGACAGATGGTTAACCAGACAATTTATTTGAAAGTGACGGAATGTCCTCGGAAAGTGAGTTTTATAAACATTAAACCTTTCAATAAGAAACTTTATAAAAACAGTCCAATGCTGTCCAAATATATAAGGGAACATAAAACAGGTTAGGTAAATCCACATTCATTGAGTGGTAAATACTAAAGACAGCATAAACTTGCAAGGCAATATTCAAAACTTGTGGATTACATTTATAGAAGAGATTCCATGAACATAAACACCTAAATAAAAGATCAGAGCTCCTTAAAAATGCAGACATGTGAATAATTTCAAGTTGAACCAGTTATCCTCTGATTTAAAGTCTACACAATGTTAAATTTATTTCATTATAATCTCAAATATTTATGTTTAATGGGAGAAGAGATAGGGTAGTTTCCACTCAAGTACAAATACTGACAGGAAAATGAAAGACTTTATTTTAAGCATTTGACAATTCTAAGTACATATTGATTTCAGCATGAAACTTAGTTTCATATAGGCTCATCATATTTTTAATAAGAGACCAAATTTACACTATATGTGGCTTTATCCTCAGAATACAGAGCACTGTATTCAACAATAATCTGTATTGAAGTTACATTTCAATGTAGTAATTGTTATAGCACAAACAGAATATTTACCTAAAAATAAAATTTAAAACTGATAAACTTAATTGGCTATTTTAAAATATTTAAATTTTATGATGAAAATTTTGTTCTTGGAATATCTAATAAATTCAGATTTGTATTGTTTTTAAATTGATTTGCCTATTTCCAAATTGGCTGACAATTTTATTAAGCTTCAAGATTGATTAATAGTAAAATGTTTTGAACTATCATTAAAAGAAACTTACGTTCGGTTACCATGTCCAAGTTTCCCATCATCTCCTTCTCCCCAAGAAAAAACTTTGCCATCAACACTCAATGCAAGAGCATGACGTCCTCCTGTATCAAAAATAAGAACTTATAACAATTTCAAACTTGATGTATTTTTGCCAGATTAAATTAGTATATTACCTTTCAAATTTAGTGTTAATTTTAATACTAAACAGTTTTAAGGCATTGAATAGTATTGAATAATCAAGTTAAAATGTACAATCAATAGCAAAGCAAAAAGTTGTAGTGAATTTTAAATCTTGTTGAAAAACATTGCCTAATAGCTTTTTAGTTTTATGAATGACTTAGACAAAAAGTGAATATTAACTTTTCTTTACAAGACTAATAAATTTTCATACAAGTTTTTAAAGATGTAATAACCTAAGATTATAAAAATATTAAATAGCTTAAATGACAATTCTAGAAAGAGCAGTAGATTTTTAAGACAAGGCACCACCCACATTATTTTTTATTTAATTATTCACCTGAATGCACTGCCACTTTCTTGATTACATATTGGCTAAGGGATGTTATTTGCCTAGGTACAGGAACACTCCCACTAGGATTTCCTAAACCAAGTCTTCCATTTGTAGCTTCTCCACAGGCATACACTTTTCCTTCTTGAGTAACTGAAGTGTAAGCAAATATGAAATTAAATTTAACAAATTTCCAAAAATTTTATCAAAATTGTGTTAATAAAATAATGTGGATTATTTTTAATAATGAAATTGCAATTAAATTAAAACTTATGAAAAAGTAAATTTTTAAATAATATAGGGTGTTCCAATAACTTGGACCAATTTTAAATGTGAATTAAGCATCTAATGATTTTTTTCTTATTTCAGATTTAAGAACTTTAGTCTTTTGGCAATTTAAACCATGGAAAGATGGTTAAAAGTTATCGAAGCCTATCATGAAAATGGGTGTTCAAACAAAAATGCATTTCATGCACTTCGATTTTTTTGGTCAACATAATTGACCAACCAAGAATGCAACTGGAAAAATTGTTCATAAATTCAAACAAGCTGGGTCAGTGGTAGATGTGAAAACACCATTGCATGCTCATGTTCATCTGAAAACAATGCACGAGAATATGGTCGAAAACCAGACACCTCTGTTCGTCATTACGCACAGGAATTGAACCTCTCTACAATGACACATCAAATTCTGACAAAACATTTGTCTCTACACACTTACAAAATCCAATTGACACAAGAACTAAAACCTGCTGACCACTTGGACCACCGTCAATTGGGTGTACAAGCAAAGACAAGCCGATGAAGATTTTGCGCAAAAAATCCTCTTTACTGATGAAGCCCATTATTCATCTTGGTGGATTTGTTAATAAGCAGAATTGTCACATTTGGGCTGATGAAAATCCAAGGAAGATTGTTGAAAAGCTACTGCATCCACATTAGGTTAGTGGTGTGCATTTTTGCTAGTGGAATCATTGAGCTGTATATCTATCAATTTGAACATCCATTTTCGTAATAGGCTTTGATAACTTTAACATGTTCTTTTGATTGTTAATCTTTCCATGGTTGAAATTGCCAAAGACTTAAGTTAAATCTGAAAGATAAAGAAAAAAATTATTAGACTTAAAATTAATTTACACTTAAAATCAGTCCAAGTTATTGGAACACTCCATATTTACTTTGATAATTCAGTAAATTCAGTTATGCAACTTTCTTGGTTTAAAATAAGTCTTACCACAAAATAAACTTTTGGAGCCTCCAGCAATTTGAACACATTTTAAAGCTGATAAAGTTTCATTCAAGAATGGAAGCTTTATCTGTAAGAAAGAAAAGAAAAAAAATAGAAACCAACTAAAAATAGAATTAAATTTTGTCTTTCTTTTTATATTTATTAATCAAGTCTAATGTTTTCAAAACTAACAATTAAGTGGGAAAATTTATACAAAAAGTGAAATTGAACATAAATTGCATGATTTCCAAATTTTGTGAATTTTTTAAAACAAATTACTACATTTGATGACATATATATATATCTCACACCATTGGGATTTAATATTACAGTATTATGAAGTTGTGTTAGGTTTTAACTGTACTTATAATTATAAAATGAGTAAACATTAAACAATCAGATACCATAACAGTATCTAAGGCTAAAGGAACTGGGCAGGGTGCAGAGTTAGGGTTAGCTTGTGTGTGCATGTGTAAGCCAGAGTAGAGATCAAGGGCAGCAAATTTAGAAAGAAAGAAAAAAAAAAAAAATTTACTTTTGATCCTTTGGGTCCACCAAGTTGATCTTTGTCATTTAATCCCCAAACAAGTACATGTGTCTGGATTTCTCTGTAGCCTGATGACCGCGTTTTCTTCCTACAAGTTTGCAGTGAACTGCTGCGGTCCTCCTCTTCATCATCAGATGCAAGAAAAGCAAAGTTGGCTGCAGTGTCATCTTCATCAGCCTTTCGTCGACCGACAATAGACAGGCCATGTACTTTACAGTCAATGCCACTGCTGCGACATTGCTTGATTGCAATTTCAATAAATCTGTAATACTGCAAAAACATCAAAAATTGAACAATGCAGTTTCAATTTACACAAACAAATTTTCAAATTGAATTAATAAAATAATTAAAATTCAAGTTTAACCTGTCAATATAGCAATATAATAAAACAGTGTTTTAATATGAAATCAAGGATTTATTTTTAAAAGAAAATAACCTTGCTTCTTGATCCAAATATTTTCTCTAGTGCTTTCACAGGCAATAGGGGAAAATTATACTAAAATTTAAAAATTCAATTAATAAGCATATTCAACTTAAACCAAATTTGTAATAGAGAAATAGTAAAGATTCAAATATTTCATGGATTTATACAGTTGATTGCACTTTTGAACTGTTTGATTTGAAATAAAATTAGTAACAAAGTTTTTAAACAAAAGTAGGCTATACATTCTGCTTAATATTTAAACAATTCTACAATTGAATATTATTTGGTTTTATTCTGTTGCCTTCATTGATCTTTTTTCAATAACTGACAATATTAATGTCAACTGAAAGGTTAAATTTTACATTTTAAATTTAATTAGATTATACGAGAATGTATTATTAAAAAAAAAAAAAAGACATTAAAGTTGCAATATTTAAATGCAGTTAATTTGATACAAGAAAAAAAATGACATACTTCTGTAACATCTTCAAGCAGAGTTACTGTAGTGAAGGTCGCTCCAACATTGATCATTCTTAGTTCTTTTAAGCTATGTACAGAGTCACCACCGCTCACAACTACAAGTGATGGCATGTAACTAGAATCTGCAGGTTCCACCTTCATCTGAAGCCGATTTACAAGAATATCTGGCTGCATTTCCAAACGAACCCAATGCTTAAAAAGTAAAGAAAAATAAAAATAAAAAATAAAAATCAGTTAAAAAAATAAAAAAATAATGACTCTCAGCAAGAGGAAAAAATCCCCTGACAATTGCAGATTTTCTGAAACCATTTGATAAAAATCTTGATATTTTTTTAATCAGTAGCTCATAGTATACACAAGAGGTAATAAGCACCACCAAGATAAAGAAAATATCCTTTAGAGACCATAACTGAATCTATAAACAAGTTAACAAATATGTATTGTAAAAAGAAGTGTCAAACAAAATGTCTACAGATCAAATATTGATAAGAAACTGAGACTTCAGCAGATATCAGACTTCTTAACATTTTCAAAAACAAAAATATACTCTGGCTAAGTTGGGTTATCAACTTAGCCAGAGACAGTTGGATGTTGAGATTTGTCGTTTTTGGTAACGAACATTTGAATCTTGTCAGAATGGAACTTAAGAGATAATTATCACATAAAAAAATCATATAAAAGAGTGCGATGGGTAAATTGTCGCCATTTTATGCTTAATTGTGTTGCTTACGTGTTGCTTTTGATTTTGTTGACTGCATAGTATAGTAGGGTCAGTTATAAGAAAAAGAGCACCGTGACATCATTCACTCCATCAGAAATTTGGAAATGGCAAGCTGTACTGCTTGGCATTTATTTTTCAAGCTCCAATACAAACATTTCTGCGGACAGTACAGAGCATTTGGAAAGAGTTGGATGAGTCTAATGATGATTATGAAGGTGTTTGGAGTGAACACTAGTAGTGGCGATGTTATGCCTCCATTCATCTTCCCACAGGGACCCAGACTCAACAGGAAAACCTACATCAAGTACTTTGAGGAGGTAGTGCTGTTCTGGGTGGGTGGGTGTCTGCTGGAAAACCCTATGTCTGGCAACAGGACTCTGCACCAAACAACACAAGCAGGAGAATCCAATCATGACTGCAAGACAATTTCTGCAACCACATCACCCCCTTTAGATCTAACTCCCCAGACTGCAATCCCCTTGATTATTGTGTGGATGCAGTTGAATGAGAGACCAACAAAACTACTTTAATACCAAAGATGAACTGAAGGCAAGGATTAAGCAGCATTCACCAACTTAAAGCAGGAGACTGTTCAGAAGAGATGCAGGATATTCTGAAGTCGTCTGGAGCCAATGGTGATCTTATTGAATAAATTTACTCTTTAGTATTTCAAGATATTTTTGTGTAATATTGGTAAATATATCTGTTAAAATGAGATGTTCATGTTATTTTCATTTTTGCGTCATTTAAATGACAAAACTATTTACATTATTCAGACTATGGTCCTCATCTTTGTCGCCATATTTATTATGTTTCGGCCGTTGTATGCTCCAGCCTTCATCAGGTGGTTGGAATGTCGAACTGATCCCTTTATTTCGCTCACTGGAGTAGACGGTTCTAGTTCCACGTGCCATGTTTTTAATGGATGCCAGTTATCAGTTATCTTCTGTTAATTTTTCCCTCTTTAAGTTCTCCACTGCCTTAACCAGGTATTGATTGATTGATTGATTGATTGATTATTTAACCAGCATATCGACCTTCGTTGGGCCATTCAATGCTGAAAAAGTTTTTTTCAAAAAGTATAGTTGGTAATATTATTTTTCAAAAACGTATATCTGGTAATAATATTTTTCCAAAAACGTAGAGCTGGTAATAATATTTTTTCAAAAACGTAGAGCTGGTAATAATATTTTTTCAAAAACGTAGAGCTGGTAGTAATATTTTTTCAAAAACGTAGAGCTGGTAATAATATTTTTCCAAAAACGTAGAGCTGGTAATAATGTTTTTTACAAAAACGTAGAGCTGGTAATGTTTTTTTCAAAAACGTAGAGCTGGTAATAATATTTTTCAAAAACGTAGAGCTGGTAATAATATTTTTCAAAAACATAGAGCTGGTAATAATACTTTTCAAAAACATAGAGCTGGTAATAATACTTTTCAAAAACATAGAGCTGGTAATAATATTTTTTCATTTTCATTCTGGTTTTTCAAAAACGTATAGCTGGTAATAACACTTTTCCAAAATCGTAGAGCTGGTAATAATATTTTTCAAAAACGTAGAGCTAGTAATAATATTTTTCAAAAACGTAGAACTGGTAATAATATTTTTCCAAAAACGTAGAGCTGGTAATAATATTTTTCAAAAACGTAGAGCTGGCAATAATATTTTTCAAAAACGTAGAGCTGGCAATAATATTTTTCAAAAACGTAGAGCTGGCAATAATATTTCTCAAAAACGTAGGGCTGGCAATAATATTTTTCAAAAACGTAGAGCTGGTAATAATATTTTTCAAAAATGTAGAGCTGGTAATAATATTTTTTCATTTTCATTCTGGTTTTTCAAAAACGTATAGCTGGTAATAACACTTTTCCAAAAACGTAGAGCTGGTAATAATATTTTTTCAAAAACGTAGAGCTGGTAATAATATTTTTCCACAAACGTAGAGCTGGTAATAATATTTTTCAAAACCGTAGAGCTGGTAATAATATTTTTCAAAAACGTAGAGCTTAACCAGGTATTGAACTCACACTCTTTGGGTCCTGTCACTGGACCTAATCCACTGTGCCATGTGTCCTTGACAGTTTATCCATTTATCTGTAGTTCTCATGAAAAATGATTCTCAATGAGAAAAAATATTCTCCAAGTGTATACACTGTTTTAATCCAGTCAAAGTTGAATTTATTCAATGTAAGTCTTAAATACAATGATGCAGTTGTCATAATAGTTTAACTTAATGTGATAGCCATATAAAATGTTAATACTGTAAGTATGTCGGAGTATGATAAAAAGTAACTCACTTTTCCTTGAGAACCTGCACTTTGCCAGTAGCCATTTCCACCATCAATCAATCTTGATGCTTGATTTTCCCGTGATGACACAGCAAGATTTTTCACACAGATTTGCCAATTATCAATGATTGAACCACTGGGTACTGGACATACCCGTTTCTGTTTTCCTGGTTTTCCAACATTGATTGGTTCACTTCCTAACAAAAACAAAAAAAATTATAAATTATTTTACAGATAATGTGTTTTGAGAATTTTAGAGTTGCTTTTTGGATATCTAGAACAGGATTGCTCAACATTTCAGTTATCAAGATTAATATGATCAAAAAATGGATTCAGAGGACAATATTAAACTTGTCAACTTGTACTAGCTTTATGAATAAAATTTACATGTATTTTCTTTGAGTGAGAAAATGAATCATGAAAATTGGATGTTAAAAACTGGTCTATAGCCAGCTATACTAATTTTGAATTATTTAAATCAATGAAAAATGATCCTTGAAATGTTAAGTTTTAGTTCTTGTATATAGTTAATGAATTTCAAGGAAGATGCAAATTCTAGAGTCAGATGATATTAAACTTTTTAAGATCTAGCACAGTACTGATTCATAAATGTAGGATGAATCAATATTTTGATTTGATTCTTTTACAGCTGGAACATTTTGGACTGTAAGAGGTTTCTTACACTACCCACTGTTCCCAAATGCCCCCCCCCCCCCATCTAGGTACTGACTGGGCTCAACAGTACTTCAGTGATTGAACAAGAACCAGTGCTTGATTTGATTGTAGACAAATGAAGACTTAGAATAATAACATTTTATTAAATTCATAAACTATTTTCATGGATATAAAATTCTTAATTTGATATCTTGTAATCAATTTCATATTAAAGTAAAATATGTAAAGTAGAGGTTGCTTACAATACTTGTTTAAAAGTTTAAATTGTATCACCAATCCTTGCTTCTAATATTTCAATACAAACTCATAAAAAATCATAAGATCAGTCATTGACAAAATATTAGATAATTTGATCAATTATACAATGTTTGAAAAAAAAAAAAAAAAAAAAAGAATCACTAACCTGGTTCTGCAATTCCATTGAAGGAATGCCGATGGTTTCGTTTGGTTTTAAAGCAATTTTCACAATAATCAAATTTCTTGCAAACTCTGCATTCAAACCTAGAACCAGTAATTGGGTTCATTTGACATCCATGGCATCTGAAAAATTACAAATCTTATCTGGTGATATGACATACAAAGTGAACAAATTTTCAAAATTATTTGATTCCAATATCAAATTTATTATTAACTAAAGAGTCCAATTTATCGACAATCAATTTACAAAGTAAAATAGATTGAGAGAAGCAGTAATTGTAGATTTATAAATGCACAAGATGGATTCTAACGAGAAGAATTGCCTGGCACAGCACACTGAACAAACTTTCCTATCACCAGACTTAGCACTTGATTCATTCAATATAATCAAACAAAGATATTCCTGAAGAATCGAGAGTAGAGACAGAAGGGAATTTTTGAGCAAAGCATTCTACTTTATCATCAGTAGATAAGAATACTTCAAATTCATTGTAGAGAGGAGAGACTGAAGATTTACTCTTGTTCAACAAATACTCATAGACTGGCCAATACTTTCTAAAACCAAACATATATATGTAACTTCCTTGTTGACGACATGCTTATACTCATTATGAGCAGCAAGTACCCATTATGATCTAAGCAGTCCCACTGGTATAGCCATAAAAAGTGATTCCTATAAGCTATAGCAAGAGTGAACTAAGGAGTTTCACTTGATATTTTCATGCTAGCATGAAAATTTCAGTGTGGGTTTTCATCCATGAAGAAACCCTGGTGGCACAATTCCCAGCAGGAAGATTAAAAATTTAACTCCAAGTGGCATCAAAGATAATCACAAACAATGAATCACAATATGTTGGTAACAAAAAAAATGTCCTGTTAATGGGGGATCTTGCATTGAACAGAAAGAAATGTCTAAAGACATTACTGCATGATCAGAGATGAGCTAAGGAACAGTTCAAATAAAGTGAGAGAGAGAGGGATAAAGAGAGATATCGATAGAGATGCGGGGGAGATAAAGAGAGATATCGATAGAGATGCGGGGGAGATAAAGAGAGATATCGATAGAGATGCGGGGGAGATAAAGAGAGATATCGATAGAGATGCGGGGGAGATAAAGAGAGATATCGATAGAGATGCGGGGGAGATAAAGAGAGATATCGATAGAGATGCGGGGGAGATAAAGAGAGATATCGATAGAGATGCGGGGGAGATAAAGAGAGATATCGATAGAGATGCGGGGGAGATAAAGAGAGATATCGATAGAGATGCGGGGGAGATAAAGAGAGATATCGATAGAGATGCGGGGGAGATAAAGAGAGATATCGATAGAGATGCGGGGGAGATAAAGAGAGATATCGATAGAGATGCGGGGGAGATAAAGAGAGATATCGATAGAGATGCGGGGGAGATAAAGAGAGATATCGATAGAGATGCGGGGGAGATAAAGAGAGATATCGATAGAGATGCGGGGGAGATAAAGAGAGATATCGATAGAGATGCGGGGGAGATAAAGAGAGATATCGATAGAGATGCGGGGGAGATAAAGAGAGATATCGATAGAGATGCGGGGGAGATAAAGAGAGATATCGATAGAGATGCGGGGGAGATAAAGAGAGATATCGATAGAGATGCGGGGGAGATAAAGAGAGATATCGATAGAGATGCGGGGGAGATAAAGAGAGATATCGATAGAGATGCGGGGGAGATAAAGAGAGATATCGATAGAGATGCGGGGGAGATAAAGAGAGATATCGATAGAGATGCGGGGGAGATAAAGAGAGATATCGATAGAGATGCGGGGGAGATAAAGAGAGATATCGATAGAGATGCGGGGGAGATAAAGAGAGATATCGATAGAGATGCGGGGGAGATAAAGAGAGATATCGATAGAGATGCGGGGGAGATAAAGAGAGATATCGATAGAGATGCGGGAGGGGGGGAGAGATATCGATAGAGATGCGGGAGGGGGGAGAGATATCGATAGAGATGCGGGAGGGGGGGAGAGATATCGATAGAGATGCGGGAGGGGGGGAGAGATATCGATAGAGATGCGGGAGGGGGGGAGAGATATCGATAGAGATACGGGAGGGGGGAGAGATATCGATAGAGATACGGGAGGGGGGAGAGATATCGATAGAGATACGGGAGGGGGGAGAGATATCGATAGAGATACAGGAGGGGGAGAGATATCGATGGAGATATGGGAGGGGGGGATCGATAGAGATACGGGGGGGATCGATAGAGATACGGGGGGGGATCGATAGAGATACGGGGGGGGGATCGATAGAGATACGGGGGGGAGATCGATAGAGATACGGGGGGGGAGATCGATAGAGATACGGGGGGGGGATCGATAGAGATACGGGGGGGGGAGATCGATAGAGATACGGGGGGATAGAGACAACTATACTACCAGATATTTTATCTTACAAGCAACAGTCCTAATTCAGATAGGGATATTTTATGTATCTGCCATTACCTTATGAATTTTAATTTAAGTTTTTTTTAACTTATACTAAGTTGCATTGTCTTGTCATGTCCACTAAAATATCAAATACAATATTTATAAACCAATCACACTCAAGAAAACACATCTTAAAACACACCAATAAAATCATAGATTACAAATCAGAATGTTTGTTGTATTAGTCATCATTATTTTTAGGTAGATACCGACCAAATATCATACGGACATAAAAGACATACCACATGTCCTTTCAGGGACAATTAGGAATAAATAAATAATTTAATTCTGGTGCCGATTTTGTTCAGAAAGTGTATAAAAACATACAAAATCTGTTCCCCAATATACACACGCCTGTCACCAAACTACAAACACATCTTGCTGATGACCTTATGTTAAAAGCAACAGTGTTGACAAACTCCAGACTATGGCAACACTGCCAACAGTAAGAAACAATCCCTATCTCTCGTATCTGCTTTTACTATGAATCATGCACACACGTTGACTTTTTCATACAAACACACATATCACAACATTTTATTATTTCTCACATACGTACACAAAGAGAATTTATATTTTATTTCAGAACTTTATCAACCCAAACAAAAGACATTACTTTTCAATCTATCACCA
>OZ038520.1:1713929-1743929 GCA_964036315.1 Acanthosepion esculentum
AGATAGATAGAGATAGATAGAGATAGATAGAGATAGATAGATAGAGATAGATAGATAGAGATAGATAGAGAGAGATAGATAGAGATAGATAGAGATAGATAGAGAGAGATAGATATAGATAGAGAGAGATAGATATAGATAGAGATAGATATAGATAGATATAGATAGATATATATAGATATAGATAGATATAGATAACAAATTACATTAAAAAAATTGAGTTAGAAGAAAATCTGACAAATTGTCAATCAGACTGTATATGAACAAGCAAATCTACACTATCTGTTTGACCTCAGTGGGTATAGTAGAATGTTGAAATGAAATCTGAATATCCACTTAATTGGCACCAACTTACCAAAAGTTGAAACATTTAACCAACTAGAATGTTCCTCTCCATGTATGCAGGTTTAATTTTCATTTCATTTTTTTTTCTTTTTTGCTTCATCATATTTTTTTATTTATGTTGTTGTGTAACTGACATAGTGATACTTACAAGACTCCAGGGTGTGTACTAGGAACCAATTCCATTTCATCAATTACTCCAGTCCAGTGAGCTTGTTGTGGATAATCGATGCTAATGTCTCTGCCATTTGAATGAATTGCTGCAAAATTTTATTTTCTTAAATGTTAAGTGTTACTAATTAAAAACTCCCAATATATAAAAAATAAAAAAAATAAAAATTCAAAAAATTATTTCAAGTATTTTGGCAATATCTTTTGCCAGAATATTATTGGAGTAAATCGCTGCATCGAAACATTTTTTTCAGTTATCTATCACTTTAATAGACAAAGAAAAAAAAAAAACATTTCAGATGTGTTAATACTCTAGCTCTAAACACTGTTGACCAACCAGAGTTACTGACATGCTCTACAACTACCAATGATAACTTTTTAGTCAAACACACACCCTCTACTGACTGATGATACTAGTTTCAAGGAAAATCACTAATTTTATTTTTTGACAAAAAGGAAAAACATCCAATGGACAATTTCATTTATTAATTAAAAACGGAGTTTAAAGTCCTTCAAGAATCAAGTGTCAAGTTTCTTACAAAAACAAATAGTTACTACGAAATTCTAAATATTTTTTAAAATCTTAGTAAGTGCAGACAAATGTATTAAGTTAAAAGCATTTTGGTATCTTTAACATATTCCATGATATACATGGTAGCACCCGTCTTTGTAAATGCACTGGTAATCTGCTCACTGGTTGGAATCCATTCAATGTTTGATATTTCCTTTACCGACTGCATTTCTTGCAAAATTCCTTTTTCTAACAGAAGTGTTTTGTCTGAACCTTTAGTTGATGAATGAAGAGAATTATACAAGTAATTATTATTAGGAGGCACAGTGGTGTAATGGATAGTGGCTCAGATTGAGGAATCAGAGAGCAGAGTTCGAATTCCAGTTAAACCGATTACATTCACTTACGTTCTAATACCCTTGGGAAAGGGTATGAATCCTATTTTTCCCAGCTATGGGTAAATAGCAGGACAGACTGGTTTCTATAGCCCTGGATGAAGACTGGTCTACTGCAGAAAGAAATGGCAACCTACTGCAGGAAAAAATCCGCCTTGTCAGTCATGTATTGAAAGATACATGATCACTTAAACATGTATCACACATGGCATATAACTGACTGAATTATTATTATTGGTTTGACATGTAATAGTAAGGTTTCATAATGTAAGGTCAGCCAAGTAAAATAATTTCCACTTTAGAGGAATGCAGTTTTAATATACACTGAATTAATTTTCTATCCATTAGAATTTTAGATAGGTTATTTTACTGGCACATCAACTCCACAGATCATTTTGCACTGAATTGAGTAGTTTTAAGATTTGTTTTTATTTTGTGCCTATTTTTCAGACAAATTCTTTTATAAGTTATTCTATAAGGGTAGGAATGTAATTTCGTTTTAGCTGCATTTTGTAGCTGGATATTTATTGTTTCCTTTTTATATTTTTAGGTAGAGCTTTGTTACTTTTAAGAATTCTAGAATGTCTTTGGGTTTAACAATCACAAAGTCCCTAAGGTTGGGTACAATGTAGAAGCATTTTCATATAGGTGCCAGTTTTTTGCAGTTCCATCCATTAAAAGATCTTGAAAACCTTTTGGCACCAACAATACATTTTTGTATCATTTTTCTCACTGTAGACCCATTTTGTCAACTCCCTATCTTGTCTACTGTCCGAGACTACAGCATGGCTATCAGCTGAACTTCATTTTTTATTATTATTATTATTTTGCTGCTTCAATGTTTTTCCAAGTACATTTGCTTCTTCAGCCCTTTTCTAACAAGTACACTTTATTATTAGGGATGTTTATCCAATTCTTCCCAATTCAATACACATTTCTCAAAGAGTACATATACATTTCTAAAGAAGTAATAGATTTTTTTAATTTATTAATCTGACAGATTTCATCAGTTTAAACATTTTTAGTGGATACTCTTTGAATAGCGACTGTTTATTTTTCATCTACCATCCTGAAGATTTAAGAAACCTTATTAGAGGAAAAAATTAACCTTCCAGCAGGATTCAAAATGAGCATTCTCCTTTGCAGGAGAGTATTTTTAGTGGATACTCAGGAGAGTATTTTTAGTGGATACTCAGGAGAGTATTTTTAGTGGATACTCAGGAGAGTATTTTTAGTGGATACTCAGGAGAGTATTTTTAGTGGATACTCAGGAGAGTATTTTTAGTGGATACTCAGGAGAGTATTTTTAGTGGATACTCAGGAGAGTATTTTTAGTGGATACTCAGGAGAGTATTTTTAGTGGATACTCAGGAGAGTATTTTTAGTGGATACTCAGGAGAGTATTTTTAGTGGATACTCAGGAGAGTATTTTTAGTGGATACTCAGGAGAGTATTTTTAGTGGATACTCAGGAGAGTATTTTTAGTGGATACTCAGGAGAGTATTTTTAGTGGATACTCAGGAGAGTATTTTTAGTGGATACTCAGGAGAGTATTTTTAGTGGATACTCAGGAGAGTATTTTTAGTGGATACTCAGGAGAGTATTTTTAGTGGATACTCAGGAGAGTATTTTTAGTGGATACTCAGGAGAGTATTTTTAGTGGATACTCAGGAGAGTATTTTTAGTGGATACTCAGGAGAGTATTTTTAGTGGATACTCAGGAGAGTATTTTTAGTGGATACTCAGGAGAGTATTTTTAGTGGATACTCAGGAGAGTATTTTTAGTGGATACTCAGGAGAGTATTTTTAGTGGATACTCAGGAGAGTATTTTTAGTGGATACTCAGGAGAGTATTTTTAGTGGATACTCAGGAGAGTATTTTTAGTGGATACTCAGGAGAGTATTTTTAGTGGATACTCAGGAGAGTATTTTTAGTGGATACTCAGGAGAGTATTTTTAGTGGATACTCAGGAGAGTATTTTTAGTGGATACTCAGGAGAGTATTTTTAGTGGATACTCAGGAGAGTATTTTTAGTGGATACTCAGGAGAGTATTTTTAGTGGATACTCTTTGAATAGCGACTGTTTATTTATTTTTCATCTACCATCCTGAAGATTTAAAAAATCTTATTAGAGGAAAAAATTAACCTTCCAGCAGGATTCAAAATTAGCATTTTCCTTTGCAGTAGAAACCATTGTTAGATCTGATATGCTTTAGACTGATGCATCCACAAAGGTTCTTGCCAATCAAGCAAAGGCCAAATAATGCCTTCTCAACACAAATCCTTCCCAGATTTTCAAAAATTCATCTCTGCTCAGTTTCATATCTGAATGTAAACAAAGCAATTACTAAAGCAGTAATGGATTTTTTTATTTACTAATCTAACAGATTCATTTATAGTAAACTATTTATTAAACAGTATATTTATTTTCATCTATTGGCTCAAATATTTGAGAAATCTTATTAAAAAGTTCAGTTCTAAGGATGTCAAAATCAATAACAATCATTAATTTTCACATCTTTAGCTCTGACATAATTTTTTAATTTATCATATGCTAACTTATACTGAAATGTTCAAATCCTGCCAGAAGATGGAGTCAAATTTTGCAAACACTACCTCTAAGGCATTTTCCTGATTTAGGTCTTTTGGGTCTAGCTTCATTATGGATTCCTTAACTTTTCCAGTTGAGTAGGACAGCAGAAGTCATCTGACTTTTAGAATAAAGTAACTATTTTCCAGTGTAAAATTTCTTTCTGCCATACTTTCCAACTCTTCTGGTACTAATTCTGGTAGATTAATATACTAAGCAGACATTTTTTTTTTTGCAACTACATTCTGTTACCAGCTTGTTAATACCCCACCATACAACTTTAGGCACAGGCACTCATCTACTATCATTTGTATATTCTGCAACTACCAATAATAACTGACCCTTATTGTGAATGGTAATGACCTTATAGTCAGCCAATGGAATGCTCCTTTAATGACTTCAATAGTTCTAGTTTCAAAGAATCACTCTAAATAAATAAGATTCATCAAACTGAATCTCTGAATAATAATTTGAGGAAAAATACTTCAGTGCTTAAACACTAATTAATCATACAATCTTCCATATTATAATCAACTTGGAATTTTTTTTTAAAAGAATAAAGATATTTTACATTAAATTTATGCCCATCTACTTCATGAATTAATATTCAAATTTTTTATTATAGTTAAATGTATTCTTGAAATTATGGATAATGCACAAATACCATTTACCATATTTAACGGCATATAAAGGCACACTTTTTCTTTTTGCTAAAAATATCTTAAAATCTCCCTGCATCTTATATGCCATAATGTAGATTTACTAATTTTACTAATTACTAATATTTAATTTTTTTTTCTTGATTTGCCCTTTTGAAATTAGGGTGTCTTATACACCCCTGCGTCTTATATGCCGTCAAATATGGTAATTAGAGAAGAATCACACCCACCTGTGACAACACCAAGACTTCTATGGTTGACTGAACCCCATTTATACATTGGTACAGACACTGAGGGCTTAACCCGGACTCGGTCACCAACTTTTATGGTTTGGGAAGCTAAAAAGGAAAAAAAAATGAAGTTTGTAAAATAAAGCAACTCCACTTCAAGGTAACTTTCAATCATCTTTCTGTTTTTGAAAAAAAAAGGAAAAAAAAAAGTTAAGAAATTTATCTATGAAAGTATTGACTAGTAATCAAAATTCAGTCAAAAGTGGGGAAATTCTCTAACCTTAAAAATTTTCCCTAACAAAAAAAAAAAAAAAAAAAATTAGTACTAGACTATGGAAGTATGAAAACAAAATAGAAAAATTAAAAGTTAAAATTACTTTAAAATATAGATAAGAATGACAATTAACAAAGAAAAAGTGAGATCATTAAAAAAAAAAAAAAGTTAAATATAGAAACTCATCATGCACCAGAACAGACGTTTTTACTGCCAATTTAAAGAGAAAACAAATTTTCTCATCTTTGACAGCAAAACAAAGCAGATGTCTGCGGACAGCCCTCTGACAGAACATGTGGCGACTAAGGGATAAGCACAAGCTTTATCTCTGTATAATGTATGTATTTTGAAATATATATTTTCTCTGAAATGTATATAAAAAAAAATCTTATTTTTGTTTACACTTATTGTGTTGTCACTTGTATGTTTGTAATTTACATTTTTCTGTTGTGAGGCATGTCTTTTTGACCTCAAAGAAAATTACATAGAGAAAAAAATGTACATTCAAACAAGGCAGAGGAATCACAGACAACAACCAACAACTTTATCTGAATCCCAGGTTTCTTTCAGAAACTGGTATCAGTTATTCTATTCTACTGCAAGAATTTGCAATCTCTGTCTATGCTCCTTTATTTAACAAACAAGATCCTCTAAATTGCTATAACAGTGGAGTCAAGGATGAGTTCCCATTAATGGGTCTGAGGTTATTTCATCTTTATTGAATAAGACTTACGCTCTTTGCAATACATTGCCTCAAACACCATACTAGACAACCAGAGCCTTCCACTACCTGATTTCCTCATTAAGTTCATCATTTTGTGATCTCACTATCTCAGCTTAAGTTTCAAAACTTCTATGAAGGCTACTGGCCTGAATAAAATCCCTGTTGTATAACCTTAGCTCTGAATTATCTTGGCAAATTTACTTAAATGATGCCAAAAAGAGCAAGGTTTCCAAAGTCTCTGGAAATTGTCAGCTGTTTAATGTTTTCAAGAATGATGAACATCATCTCATTGAAATATCATCTCATCATCCTCCTTGCTGAATATTATCAACAAAGAGGTATTTGATCACTTCCCCAGAAACAACCTACTGAGTAATGAACAGTATGGGTTTAGTACTTCTAGGTCTACAACTAATGTTTTAACAGAATCAGTGAGTGTTTGATTGTAGCTTTATCATGAGAGTGATTGCCTTAGATATCTCAAAAGTTTTTGACAAAGTGTGGTATAGGAGGTTTCCTACAAACTCTCACATTATGGAATCTTTAAAAGAATTAATACAATCATCAAGTCCTTTCTTTCAGGTCCATGAAGGTTATTATGAATGGATAATCTTCTAAATCCCATGAAAAGAGAATATTAGCATCCACCAAAAGGAAGGGCTCTCTTAGTCCTACTTTCTACTTTATATTAATGATATGCCTAAGAACATTTTCAGATAATACCAGTTTATGAATGTCACATCCAAAAATCAAGATAATCAGAGACTTGGAACTGATCTCTCCTTTGACAGATTTAATAGCTCAATGAAGCATGTATGTATGGAGGGGGGGGACTGACTTGTAAGTTAAACCTGCAAAAATCAAGCTAATATTCTTTCATCGTCGCCAAGATTTCGTTAAACATAATGGATGGTTGTGATCTCGGTGAGACTCCATGCTTTGAATGTTTATTGAATTTCAAGTTCAAACCACATCTTAAGTAAAATCTGATCCATAGCTAAAAATAAGATTAGATTAAAAAATGAAGTATTGCTGCCATATCTAGACTAAAGCTCCCCAACTTTCCCTTTCCAGCTTTTATGAAGTTCGAATTGTGGGGGTAGGATTTATTTTCTACTGTATCCCCTTTCTCACAAATACAATGCCACAATCTTAACACTACTCTATTGCAATTTCCAGAGAAAATGGAAAGTCCCATTCTTTAGATTCACCAGTTCAGACCTTTACAACTAGGATTTGCTTTGCTACTTCCATAGAGTTGTATCAGCCTCATTTCCCCCATATTCCAATTGTTAGAAATTTAGTCAGTTTTTTTCTAAGAACTGACATTCCTATGTAGATGCTTTCCTGAACACTAAAATATCTCTTCAAATAAAGGTCAATCATTATCTATCCTCCTTATCCTCATACTCTTCACTTCCTTCCACCACCTCTTTCTTTCATATTATATAGAATCACTATTAATGATCTATCATTATCAAAATTATTATAAAAACTTGAATTTAAGTAGAGAATAAAAAAATAAATTAAAAACTTATCAAGTTTAATTCTTTGGAAATGTTAAAGTACTTACAAATATATATACTAACAAAGAAAAGTATTTACATTTTCAAAGAATACTCACGGGGAGAGACATCAGTGAAACCAAGTATCTCCACATGCATGTAGCGTACCCAATAGGTTCCACCTTTTCGCTGCCAGTCAGCTTGAATGTTGAGATGGTGTAGGCCATCTTGATCCAACTTCAGTTTAAAAATAAAATAAATACAACCTTTTAATGGATCAAATATTCAAATTTGTGGGCATGATTAGTCATAAGATTGAAAAGTTAAACAAATTGATAGATCTGCTAGTATATTAGATGGGGGTGAAGAATATTTTCAGGCAATTAAAATATTTTGTGTATTGGTTACTTGAAAAATCTTATATAATCAAAGATATACATATTATGACCAGCCAGGATTATGCTGATATAAGAAACAAGAAAAAAAAAAGTTAATAATTTCAGATTGAAGAGTTGTCTACACAAGTAAAGAATCAATAAAATTCACATATTTTATTCCGAAAGAAAAAAAAAAAAGTTAAAATCATTTTAAGTTTACATTAAATTTTAAAGTCTTCAAGACTGAAAAAGAAAAAAAATTACCTTGACAACTTTTCCAATGTCTCCCTCCATGACTTCTTCATAAGCCCGACAACATCTTACAGTCATTCCTACCATGATAACACTCCTCACATACATAGCATACTCATCGTTACTTGCAAAGTCAGTTACTTTCTTGTAAGTGGTATTACTTTCACATGGAGTGACAGCTGTCATCAGTTGCTGTTAATTCAGAAACAAAAACATTTAATTTCAAAATCAAATCAGGTTTTATTCACAACACTCAATTCCATGACAAATCACCAGTACCCACTCACCAAAACCTGCCATCTTAGATTTTGATGACATTTAGTATATTTGCAGATTATATGTCTAAAAAACAACTTCTAAAATTTTAACACAATCTTACTAACAGTTCAAAAGTTTCATTTCTATCACTTTGATCTTGTGGTCAAACCATTTTCCCCCCATTTCCCTTATTTTAAAATCTATGTGTGTGTACTATATATACACACGCACACATATATATATATATATATATATATGGCAAGAATTAAAACAGAGGATGTTTACCATAGTCTTGATATTTGTAATTTAGCAGTAAATAAATTAATCACAGTTATGATGAAAAACATAACTTTTCTAAGTCTGGCTTCAAAAAAATATATACCTTAAACTCTAATTGGTATAATTTTTTTCTCAAAAATATGTGGAGAGAAATATAGAATAACCCAATATTGGGGAAAAATTACTAAATTCATCAACATAAAATAGAAATAATGCTTAGTTGCTCCTTCAAGAGCTATTATGACAACTTTAATTTTTCAGGAATGGATTTCCCTAATTTAAAGTAATATGCTTTATCAAAGCAGTTCCAACTTTCCTGAATCATAGTTAATAGATCTTTTTTATATAGACAGAGCTTTCTCTTTAAATTTTCACCATAAATTTTCAATTAAGTGACATGCAGTCCCCTATATCACATCATATGATTTTGAAAATTTATTTTTCTTCAGGCAGCCATTTTTGTTTCATTTGAACAGCAACATTTGAACAAATTCAATTGGGATGTGGTATGGAATGCTTAAATGATCCCTGCCCATCTCTTCATATCTATGCTTGTAAATGCACATAGCATTGTTTTGGAAAAGATTAAATAGGTTGGGGTTCTCATTTCCTTCTTGCACTTCTGATGAGGTTCTTTGCCAGACATGTACAATTTGGGGGACTGATATACTTCCTCTATCAAATCCAGACATTCAATAGAGTCAGAGCTTGGAAAATTGTTTCTAATGGATGGGAAGAAGAAGTCTATTGACATCATATGCTGCTGTGTGATCAACATGCATACTCCAAATTTATAGAAAGCTTTACAAAAATTCCATTCTTGATCCATCATTGAATATCAGTTTTGTTTTTAGCCCACTTTAATCTCATTTTCTTCCATTTGTGTGTTAATACTGGTTTTCATTTGACTTTTTTGTATGTAAATCTTGGTTCATTCAGACAATTTTTTACAGTTCTGTCCAAACATTGAATCTTATTTTATTTTTTTCATTTTTGTTACACATTTTATTTTCAAGGCATATTACTTTTGAGTTTTCTATTTTGATGCTTTCATGGTCTGCCAGGATGTTTTCATTTTTAACCATTCCATTTCTTTTATATTTGTACCAAATTTTAGTCTTAGCTAAATGGGAACAGCCAATATCTTTCACTACACTCTAATGTGGATTGCCCATTTGAATGAGCTTTACAATCCTTTTCATGGTTTCAATTGACAGTTCTTTTGTTAAAGACATGTTTTCTTTTAATTGAGTATATCCAAAATTATTCCACAATATTTTCCTCTACATAGCTCTGAAAAAAATTATGCTATTAATTTAAGTAATTTAATGTTTGGTTTGTTTTACAGCATATCAACTTCAATAAGTTATTTAATGCTGACAAAATTTTTATTGCTGTTAATGTTTTTCTTCAAAAGTCTATTTTTGGGAATATTTTTCCTTGAAGAAATCTATAGCTGGTAATAATTTTTTTCAAAGGATGTATAGCTGTTTGTATTGCTGGTACTTTTTTTCTTTTTAAAGTATTGCAGATAATTTTTTTCTTCAAAAATTATTGCCAATAACTTTTTTTATTACAAAGTATTTCTGGTATTAAAACCTATTTTTACACAAGTTTGGGTGTTAACTAATTGGCCCTAGCTGCGACCCTAACAGGTGCTACCACCCCAGGTCAGGATGGGAACACCAGCAATTAAGAGGTGGTTCCACGCTCCTCAAAACCTGATCAAAGGCCTTGTTGTTGGACAGTTTATCGTCTTACGCAGGACGCGCGTAATTTAAGGGGTATATTTTATAAAGCCATAATGTTCAGCTATTCAATGTCTTGCATCTTATCTGTTAAGTTTTTTTATTTAGCAATAAATGAACTCTTAGGTGAACATTCCAAGCTTACCAATTCCATAATTTTTGCAAGGGACTGTATAAACTTTTTTCTGTTGATTGTAGCTATATAAAAATGTAAAGATTTCAAAAATTAGGGAAACAGCCAAAAAAAAAAAAAAAAAAAAAAAAAAAGATTTGATATGACTTTTGAACTGTTGGTCATATTGATCTAAAATTTTAGAAATCATCTTTGGTTACTGAGTCTACCTATATGCTAACAAAATGTAAGAGGTGAGGGTGATCTTTCTTGGAACTGTCCTATTATGGCAAAAATTAAGCCCTTTAGAAGTTATTAGATCTAATAGTTCCTTAAGGATTCATGATCTGTTATAGCTATTGTATTGATTTGTAAAAGAAATTGATTTAAGGACAAATCCTATTAATCCAATTTCCTTAGGAAGATTAATTCTTTTGAGACAACTGTTACAACTTAAATGTTATATTCTCATTTTTTTTAAATTTACAGTTTTAAACTAGAAAGTCAGAATCAAGGAAACTTAAAAAAAAAAGGAAGGTGCTTACCTCTTCTGCCTCCATATCATCAAAGTCATCAAATATATCAGACATAGATCCAGACTCATCAGAACAAAGTTCCATGGAATATAAAGAGTAGTCTGTGTCAGAATCATCATGTACCTGTAGATTTTGGTGTTCCAATAACCAACCTACCAATGTTTCTGCACTTGGTGTTTCACATCCAGGTAAAAGACCTCCACCTTTAGAAGGAAAAAAAAAAAAAAAAAAGAGAATTAATTGTAAGTGGGTGGGTAGAAAAAAAATGTACTAATTGGTAATAATATTTTTTGTATTTTTAAAAGAACATTTTAATCAGTTAATATTCTAGTCTTTGATAGACTTTTCAAAAACTGACAGGAGGAAAATAAAATTTAAAAAAAAAAAAAAACACTTTAAAGCTTTCTTTGGTTTAAATTTTTATAGTTAGTATTTTTGCTAGAATCCACTGCTCCAATACAAATTAAAATTTGTCCATGAATACTAACCTAATTGTGTGTTAATATGTTTGTGTAGACATTTGAAGTCTTGTAACCATGGTCTTTTAAAACTTAGATGACATGGAAAAAGTTCTTTAAAATAGCTTGAAAATTGATTAGAGATACCAGATTAAATTATTTAACCATAGAGAGATAATATTTTAATATCTTTAAGACCTGGCATATTAATATATTTTTCAAGAGTCAAATATTTTGGAAGTTTGGGATGTTTCACTAAATATGAAAAAAAACAAAAAAAAAAACAAAAAAACACTATAGGTTACATTCTTAATTACTTATAGCTGAATATATAATGGCAAATTTATATTCAGCATTTAGTTGCTTAAACAAAGTATAAGTTTAATATTTAAACCATAGTTGCTCAAACATTAAATTAACTATCAGGCAGCTTCTAATTTTAAACTTTTCAAATTTAAAAAAATGAATTTGTTTAATTTAAAATACATGCATACAATAATCGACTTTAGAGATGTGTGTCTGAGAATCATCAAGAAAAAAGAACAATACTTTTTATATCAAAGAGTAAATCTTGCTTCTTGTTTGCATCATGCTGTGGATACATCTTTAGAAATTGACAACATATCTTTAAAATAAATTTTCTTCATGAATAAAACTCTTCAGAATATCTATTTCAAAATTTATCATTAAAGTGTTTTAAAAGGGTATACTAAAAATTCCCCTTAAAATAAATTTGCCAAATACTTTGAGAAGTATCCACAATATGGGACAAAAGTATTTACCAAAGAAGAATTAAAAAAAAAAAAAAAAAAAAAAAAAAAAATGGAAAAAGGTAGCCTTAACTAATAGCAAAGCTAAAAGAGAAAATGGCAACAAATACAACATAAGACAGAACAGTCTATTCTACAGAAATAGAAGAGGAAAAATAAGTGGAAGAATTTGAAAAAAAACGAGCAACTTGGAAGGCAGCAGAAGAAAAAATTCACTACAGAGCAACAAGACCATGCCAGGATTGCAAAGGTCATAAAAAAATTGGATGCTTCATAAAAAAAAAAATTGAAGAGCTAAATTGAAGAATATGGTGGTTAAAGTGCCAATACAGACAGTTTAAAAAAAAAAAAAAAAAAAGAAGAAAGAAAATATGTAGAAAAGGTTGGCAGAAACCAAGAAGAATGGAGGGAGGTTGAAGATTTTAAGTTAGCTCTTTTCTATAGTAACCTCCCAGCTTGGTATATATTTTATTACTTTATTTTGTTTACTTTGGAATGTGCTTCAGTTTGTGTAATAAATAAAAATAATGATAAACGAACTGAAGCAACTAAAGTTATAACAAGTGAAGACAATTAGAGATTCTTTATAACAGTTATTTGAAAGCATTTAGAGCAACAAATGTTTTATTTTTTTTAATCAAATGAAAAGTAGCATCAGCTTAATGAATTCACTAGTTTCAAATTTAATATCAAAGAAAGTAAAGTAAATTTAGATTGATATAAAATGAATGTCTTCTGGAATATTCATTTTGTTGTATAGACAAAAGTGAATCTTTTGTTTCAGTTTATAGTGTGTGTGTGTGTGTGTGTGTGTGTGTGTGTGTGTGTGTGATTCTGTACAAATCTGAAATGTTGGAACAAATTACTGAAGCATATTTTGAAGTATAAATTTTGTCCACCCCCCCCCACACAAAGTATTAACATTTCAATGCTGAAAATGTTCAAAATTACATTTTGCTGCCTGAATAATGTTTGAGCAGTCATGGCAAAGGATGCTTAATATTTTGTAAAACTTTAACCTTTATAAGAATAAATTTGTCCCAATTCCATGCTGCTAAAATGGATTCTTAGAGGTGCAATTCAAGGAATTACAGTTACTAAGTTTGTAATGATTTTTTCAACAAAAAGGGTTCTTTGCAGCTTAACCTGAGGTCAAGTTCCATTAATCCTAGTAATTAGCTTAGAAAAAAAAAAAACATATCTTTACTGGATTCATATTAAAAACCAGAGTATCTTTATATACATAAAAAGGCAAATAACTTTATGGCTTTTTTTTTTTTTAATAATCAATTCTATTGTATACACTTTAACTGCATTCATTTGTTAAATTAGAAAATTCAGCTTCTTGCTATTACAACAACTTCATCATAAAGCTATTTTGGGGGAAAATATGCTAATAAATTTAAATAACTTATCCACTAAAACCTTGATCTAAAATTCCCAGAAGGTAATATGAGTATTAACAAAATGTAAGTTAACTGAATCTGATATAATAAACAAACATTTTATAGAGTAGACACCTTTTAAACTAATAAGTTATTTCTATAATACAAGGAAAAAAAAGATTTGCTAATAAAATTGATAATTAGGCTCAGGTACTTTTTTCTTTTCCTTTTAGATAAACTAACCAAGGCACTTGCAATAATATTTAGGTTTCTAAAATTAAAAGAATGAAAGTCCTTAGCCAAGATAAAACTGATAAATTATAAACATTATTATCAAGAATTAATAACGTGCTTAATTTAAGAGGAAATACATATTTATAAAATAAGGCATATCAAAGGAAAGTGATATTTTATTTAATAAAAAAAAACAAAAAACAACAACAAACAAAAACTTACCCTTGAATTGCAGCATCCAAGATTTAAAATATTTTAAAGAATTTTTTAATTGTATTCTGTAATATTAAATGTATTTTCTGCTAATATTTTTGTACTAAGATAATTTCTTGAAATTCATGAATACTTTGAGTCACAGAAATGAATAGGGGGGATATTTTTGGTAATTAGGGAAAACTAGAAACAACTTTTAGGGAAAGATTCAATTGAACAAAAATCGAAATGAAAAGGAAAAGGGTTTAATTAAAAATGGGGTGGATAATCTGAAAAATGTGCAGAGCAAAAACTGGTACACCATATTCGATTAATTATAAACATTGCATTAACAAGCACTATTCTTTATTGGAGAAAAAGAATTGGTACAAAAGGCACACTAAGTAGCAATCAGCAAAGTCTTTGAACAAGAAAATTTAAATAGTAACCCCCAAATTATTCTATAATCTTAGGCCAAGGTAATACTGAAGAAAATACTTTCAATGTAAAAGAGTTCTTAATACCAATTTTCTATATTAAACAATTTGTTTTTAAAAATATTAAACTAAATTTAACCAAACAAATCCAAAAATTTTTTTTTTTTTTATAAAACCACAAGGATTTTTTTTTTAAAAATGTAAACTTAATTTTCACATTTTTAAAAGCTAGCATAAACAGCTAAAATAGAAAAATTTAGCTTTGGTGTCCCAGATAATTTCCACATCAAAATGCACATGCCTTTTTGTTTGTAAATTTTAATTATCTCAATTTGATTAGTGAAAATATGACATTAATAATAGGGAATAAAACCAGGCACCATCTTACCTCTATCATTGTTGAATATAGGATAGATTTCATCTGGAAGGGGAAATCATCAACGCAAACAATGAAGTTACTTATTCTAAGAAACTTTTAATACATTAAGTAATATCAAAGATAAAGAAGCAAATTTACTCTATTTGCCAGTATGTAGAAAGCACCATTTCAGAAATGTCCAATGACGGAGCAGGGACTTTTTTGAAAATGGAACTTATTTTTTATTTTTTTTTTTTTCTGTAAAAGTAAAAATGAAATATGCAGAAAACATGTTGGCAGGCACAATAATTTAATGGTTTAGAAAAAAAAAAAAAAAAAAGAAATCAGTCAATATTCTAAAATGCTTTTGTGTCTACCTTAAGATAACATAAGGCAAATATAAATTTATAAAGTGAAAACTGTAATATGTAAGGGAGTTAATTTCAAGGTCATTGAGTAAAAGAAGCACCAATAATAAAGCTATGTTTATATTTAAGGGATGACATTTTAAATAAAAATAGTTAACAATCTGAATGTATATAGTTACAAATCTTATTACTATCCATACTGCTCAAGAAAACATTTTAAAACAGTCAATATATAATGTTACATTAAAACAATGTTTATAGTACCAATTTTACTTGCATTATCACCCTCGATATATTTTTTTTTATACATTTGCAATATCATCCCAGGCCAACCTTTTAATTTAATTCTAATAGAATTTCATCTTGAGAGCTGACTGCTCTTGGGACATTTGTCCACTTGTTAAAGATATATCAGTCTTTTTTTTTTTTTTTTTAAATTAGAAGCAACTTAGGTAGCTCTATCATTAGACTTTTTCAGCAAAGTATCATTTAAGTCATTTTACCTAGAATTAATTTCAGCTATATCTACACAAATTTGACAAATTCAAGATTTTAAAATAATTTTACTAAGTTATTCATGGTCGGTAACTGAATGACAAAATGGGGGAAAAATGTATTCCGTCCTTTAAAAAAAAAAAAAAAAAAAAAAAAAAAAAACTTTGAAAGATGAAACAGGATTTTTCCATTTTGTCATTAATTTACCCATAATTAGTCCAATATATAGAGTTTATCACATTCTCCTATAGTTATATTGACATGGAAAACTACCGATATTAAGCAAATTATTCATAATTCATTTTCTGCATTACTTCAAGAATAATTCTTAAATACTGGGAAAAAGTTATTTATTCTTTCATGAGTTTCAAATGGATTTAGAATTAGCTGCCAATAAAAGCTATTTGTAAACAATTTGGCCTAGGAAAAGTATATGAATTTTTTCATTTTTAATTGAAATTTTGATCCATATGTTAATTTGCAATTGCTTTCAGCAAAAAGATTAGAGTTGTATAGAAATGTGTGCGAAAAAAGAAAAACATTCCTATTTACATTCTTGTAAATCAAAGAATTTACAAATATTAAGCAGTTACAAAATTTAACAGTTGATTTTTAAAGATTCTGAAATAACAGGAACTAAATTGATCGACTTTAAATTTTGAAATTAGTGAAAGTGTTTTGTAATAAAACAAAACCATAGTCTTTACTTATAGGTGTTAAAAGGTTTTTCATTGTAAGATTTTAGAGTATTAATTTTAATATTCCTTTTATATCAAATCATGAATGTTATAGCAAAAAAAAAAATCTAATCTACACAACACAAAGTTGTTTCAGACTAGATATTGTACAATGTCAGAAAATAAAGCACACACAGACTAAGCAACAAACTTTAAATACAACAACTTAAATTGATAACAACTTACCAAGTGCCTTTATTGCATATTCGACATTCTTTCGAGGAAAACCCATTTCTTCCAGTTGGGCTACTACAGGAGGTGAAGGCATTTGAGGGGAATTTTGTTTTAATTTCTTTGACCTTTGGGTTCTGTTGGGAGATACCTGTGATAATGATGCTGAGTTGACCAGGAAAGGCACAATATCCTCACTATCTGAACTGGACTCTAGACCATCTTGAGGTTGGCCTGAGACAGCAGTGAGGTACTGGCAAACAGCCATTGCAGCAGCCTGCCAAACAAAAATATTAGGGTTAAAGTTAATTCTTTAAATTATTTTTATCTCAATTTACAAGATCAATGATTGACTGGTAAGTATTTAAGACTAAATCTTTTGGTTGTTGCAAAAGTTAAAATATCAAATTTTGCACTGATAATTTTTTTTTATTTTTTTTTTTTATTTGATTCTGTACAAATAAATTCTCAGTGAAATTTTGAAATTTTTTTTTTTTCTTTTTTTTTTTTTTTTTTTTTTTTTTTTTTTTTACAAATGTAGTTGCAAGTTCATGCCTATCAATGATCATAATTTTGAAAAATGTTTTGTATGCACTTCTGAAATACAGTACAAATTTATACTTTGTTTAGAGTAGTATTTTGAATGCAAAAATTAATATATAGCTATAAATTTATGAAAGTGCATGTTGCACTAAAACTAGAAGTTTGATGAAAATATTTTTTAAAGTAAAATTTGTACGGATCAATACAACACAAAAAAAACAAGTATAAAACATTATGAAATTGTCAGGCAAGGCCTGCCAGTTTCTATTCAAAAGAACTTTTTCGAAGCATATCTGTTGCTATAAAGTTTATGACCAACATGTATACACTTAATGTCATGTTCATTAAGGATACATGTGATCAGGACTATAGATTTTAATTTATCCGAATTGTCATGTATTTTTGGGAAAAATACTGGAGTGGTTTCCTGTTGCCTCTTATACAGTTTAAAATTCAAAGATTTCTTTCTTGGACTTGTTGTCACTAAAAGCAAGAGTCTAGTCTACCCTGCTATTTAACCCATAAGTAGGGGGAGATTGAAACCTTTCCCAAATGCAACTGTGAAAAGTAAATGCAGGAGTCTAACCTGGAATTTGAACTTTGCATGCCAATTCTACTTTCCACACAGATATTCATGCTATATGCACATCCAGTTCTTTAAACCAATTTACATTTTTGTACAATATATAGTGTTCTGATTAGTACTATAATGATTTTCTTGAATTAGAATAAATGTCATTTATTCATCTATTTCTAATTATAAAATAAAATTGAATAATAGATTTATAAAGTACTTATTAGTATATCCTAAATTTAATTTTTCTAACATTTTACTTAGCATAAGTATCTACTGATGTAGGTGGGTGTGGGTTTCTAAATTTGAGGGATTATATCCACATTAGATGATATAGTGATAAAATTCTGAAGATTTTTACCTACTAGAAAAGTTTTCTAATATTCCAGTCTTTTATAAAATGAATTTGGTCTTTAACAAATTCCTTATTTCTTTAGCATTCCAAAGTTTTTTTCTTACCTCCATTTCTTCTCTGCTAAAGATGGCTTTTAATGGTGATGGCTGCGTGGCAGCGCTCATCAAATGTTGTAAAAGAGAAGTATTAATCAAAGGTTCCTGCTGTAAGCTGTTTAAATCTTCTTCTGTGCTACTGCTGCAGCCAACTCCAGTCTCTAATGATGATGCAAATGCAAGCTCAGGCACAAGCACAGCTGGTTGGGACAAAACTTGATGCAGATTATCCTGTCGGCTAAATAAAACTCTGGCCGCCTTGAGCACACCCAAGCGGATCTGTTGCTTACGCAGGAGTTTTACACTCAAATTGCACCCTGTAAGAGAAAAAGAGAGTCTAGTACAAACTAAAATTACAATTACTGATCAAATTTGAAATACTGTAATTCCCCATGTATAATATGCATTTTTTCTAAAAAATAAGCAAAATTAGGGTTGCATATTATGCACAGCTACAAAAATATCTTTAAAAAATTGCTGTTCCATAGGTTGATTTCAGTTGCAAAATGACTACTCACCAGAAGCATACAGCAATTTGATACTAACATTTGGCAATTGCGACCCCATAAGAAGGTCAAATACAATCATATGTACCAAACAGTACTTACAAATGTAAAATAAGAATTATCATAAAACTAAATTAGAATAATAATATTCTATCTTTAAAACCATTGTTTTGTTTTTGTTTTTTTAAATAAGTGTAGTAATCACTGGCCATAATGAAACTAGAGAGGTACAATTTATAGGGTTTGATTACCAAACAAGGGGTGAATATTATGCACGAGTAGAAGCATTTTCCCCACACTTTCAGCACAATTTTAGGGGTGCATATTATGGATGAAGGAATATTATACGTGGAAATTATCGTAGATATTTTACTGAATGGTCAATATTATCACTTCACAAATCTTAACAGATGTAAAAGTTGTTTAGAGAAAAAGAAAACTAACTAGTCAGCTTTAAAGGCTCAAGTAGTTTCAAAGTTCAATTAATTTTATTACAACTGATTCTTTTAATACGCTAATGTTTGATAAGGCACGAGTCAAACTTGTATGTATTTTGATCATGCTCATAGACATGTGTCAAACAGACCTGTTAGCAAGTTTGTTATCTATAACTTGGTGAAAATGAGTTTAAAATAGCTTACTCTGACAGCATATCATTTGGCCATAGGAAAGTATAAAGTATTAATGGATTTGATTTTTAATCCAACTTTATTATTACTTAAAACATTTTAGTGGATACACATGTTTGGGAAGACATTTCGTCTTTTTAAGCAGTGTGAATTACATCTTGCACATCTGAGACACAAAGCCAGAGAACACATTTTTCTTTATTAAATTTCATGAATACATAGGTAGGTAGATATAAATTCACCATTTAAAAAGAAACACTGGGTGTCTACTCAAACATGTGTATTGTAGTAATCAAAATCAAAAGATTTGTTTGAAGGTTAAGATCATGAAAAAAAAAAAAAAAAAAAAAAAAAAACCTAAGTTTTTACATAAAATTTTCTTTCAAATATTTCTTTAACATATTGGCTTTTTTCTAAGCGAAAATTAATAAAACTGACAAAAGATGTCCTGTATGTTAATTTCATTCTATTTTAACATGGTTCTCAAAGAGATTGGAAATTTTAAAGTTTTGATATACATAATTCAAATAAAATCAATTAATGTAATGCAATCAAATATTTGACTTTGATT
Organism: Acanthosepion esculentum; assembly: GCA_964036315.1. Lineage (NCBI taxonomy): Eukaryota > Metazoa > Mollusca > Cephalopoda > Sepiida > Sepiidae > Acanthosepion > Acanthosepion esculentum. The sequence goes on from OZ038520.1 coordinate 1,733,772, forward strand.
TGTTTTTTTTATAGCTTATCAACCTCTTTCAGAGTATTTAAAGCCAAAAAATACTTTTAGATTTTAAGAATTTTTTTGGAGAGAATGGTTTATTGATACAAGTTCTAATTAACCCTTGGCTGATGAAAGAATAGACTGCTTCATACTTTTCCGAAGTTTATTTGCATATTAGTGAATACAACAAACCCAACTGGAATTGGAATTTGGCTCTGATTTCTAATTTCAGAGCCATTGTTACCATTACACTAACTACACCTCCAAACTTACAGCTCCTGGTATTACCAAGCAGTTACCCATTTATCTATTGACGAGGCTCAGTGGTGTTTATCTTTGGTGATCATATAAGAACCATTGTTTCAATGGCTGTAAGCCATTTTATTTTGAATGCACAAATCATTAACAAGACTTTAAAATAAAATTAATAAACTAGTTCAGAATAAAAAAATTTTCTTCTATTTATAGAATAAAAGTTTTTTTTAGGTTATTCTAACCTTTAGGTTTTATGCCCATCATGAATAAGTAATTTGTTATTCACATTGCATTTTACTGACTTTAATACCAAGATTAAGAAATTTTGAAGGCATTTTCGTGACTCTGGAGAATTAAGACTTGAAAAGGCACAAATTTAGTATATTGAATAAGTGTCAAATTAAAAGAACCAAACATTTTTCTAATTGAATGCTTTAAGGAAAAATAGTTTTACTTGATTTTTTTCAGCCTAGTTATTTCATAATAATTTGTATTTTACAACTGAACCAGCTAAGAGTTAGATGACCATCTCTAAAATAATTTAGGTTCAAAATTTTCATATCTCTGGTAGTGATCTAGTAGTTCAAATACTAAGATCTTTGAGAAAATAAAAAAGAAAAAATATCTTACCAAAATTCTTTTTTTCTGTACTTGTTCCAGCTGACTCAACACTGTTGAGGCTACTTATCAAAGAAGTCTTTTCTCTCTCTTTCTCAGTTTTGAATCCAGCTCCTGCCAAACTGACCAGCTTTACCCAAGTGTTAATAACACTTTCAGTCATTGGTAATTTGTCAACAGAAAATTCCATGTGAGAAACCTAAAAAAAAAAAAAAATGTATTTGTAAAAAGCTTATAAGGAAATTTCTTACAATGTACCAAGATTTGAATAGACTAACAATTATAATTTCAATTAAAGTAGGTACCTCCAGGAGATCACTAAAAAAAAAGAGCATAGCATGATGAAGAAGACGCCAAACTTGCCGAAAAAATTTTATCGTCTAAATATTTATGTTATTATTAAGAGGAAAGATCAAAGTTTATTTTAATCATTTTTAAAAATTTTTCCTTCTTTTTAGAACAATCTGAAATTTTATTTAAAAATCCTTGTTTCTCTTTGTATCACCGGAACTAGTGAAATAACATACAATTTTTAGCACTTTTTTTTGTATGATGCACATTTAGAAAATTTTGCAAAAATGAAAATAATTGTCGGATGTTAATGAAACTTCCAGAAAGTATTCACAGATCATCGAAATTATTATAAATATGTTTTCTTTTATTAAAGTCATGGCAGAAATATTTTTTTTATATTTATTACACCCCCCACATAACTAATTTTATGAAAAGGCTAGAAATTCTATTGCATCGGGTTTAGTGATTACAATAGTTAAAAGCACAAGGCTTTGAGGAATGCAAATTATGTTTTTTTTAATTAAACCCCATGTACCTGAAAATCAGCTCTGAATTGTAACATAAAACTCAATAAAACAAATATATTTCAAATGCTTTTATTTGCTTTCAATTGTTTTTATGAATATGGACAATATTTTCTGAAAGCAAAATTTCGATGAAAAATGAATTTTTAATACAATTTTTGTTAATTTTTAATTATAATAGATTTTTACATTTAAGTTGTTAAAATATTATAAAATTAGTTAAAAGCCGCATCGGGTTTTGTAAGTGTCCTGATGAGATAGATCTTTGTTTAGTGCATTGTAAATTGTATCGTTTTGACTAATCAGAAGACCCGCAGTAATTAAGAAATGTAATTTTGTGTTTATAATCAGGCTCTAATTATAAAGTATGGAAGACCACCCAGAATACAATTAAGTTGCATTATTTGAGTTAAGCATTGTTCTCTGCTGTTAAAGCCTTTAATTTTGCAAAACATGTGTGGAGAAGTTTATTTGATTTTTCAATTTCAACTGAGAAGGGTACCTAAAAGTATCAGTATCATCTTATGAAATTTATATGATCTTATTTTTATATTAATCTGTTATGGCATTTTTTCCATAAATGAAATATCAAAATTAATAATAAAATGAATGGAAATACAGATAACACAGTAAAATGTAGTAAATATACATAAAATTATAGTATTTTATGTACACTTCTGATAAAATTTCATACCTATAAATTAATTAGATACCTTTCTTATGAAATTTAATCTCATTCGTAATAATCTTGTTTTAAATTCTTTATATGTTTTCCATAAAGTATCGTAAACGTAAAGGTGAAAGCTAAGTACAAAAAAAAACAAAATTAGAGTGCTGAAAGTTTTCCTTAAAAATAACGAGGTAAATAATTTGTTCACTTAAATGTAAAATATTTCACTTTTCTCCTTCCGTAGATCAAATTATCCTCATGGAATCCGTCAATATGTCATTCAACACCTGTCAAGTAACGCAAAAGTTTATGACCTGCTTTGTTTTTATTTTCAAATTACCTCTTTTCGGCACAGAAGCTAAGTTAAGCTTGGTTCAAAATATTTTAAATAAACATTTGATTTTCTTAAAAATAAGTTTTGAAAAATGATAACTGATATTTAAGAGAATTTCTAACTGATTATTTTCATTGATTCTATAAAATGGAAAAAAAATTATCAATTTTGCTGACTCAAAAAAATGAAGATTTTTAACGAAATTTTCAGACGTGTTAGGAACAATTAAAAAATGTAAAAAATACCACAAAATACTTTGATCTTTCCTCTTAATAATAACAAACATTTAGACGATAAAATTCTGTTTTGTCAAGTTTGGCATCTTTTCATCATGCTATGCTCTTTTTTAGCGATCTTGTGGAGGTACCTAAATTAAAGTTTAAATTAATATTGTAACACAAATATTTAAAAAATTCAATACAATTTGTAGGTATTCAAGTTTTTAATTTTAGAAATAATTTTAATATACAACGAAGAGAAAAAAAAAAAAAGATGGAGACATTTTCTTTTAAATTGTGATAAACTGCAGAATTGTTTACAATTAGATGAGAAAATAATTTTGCTTGGGGTGAAATTATGAAAAATGTCTAGATCCAAAAAACAAAATTGCACTTTGTATAATTCTTAACATGCCATCCCAAAAGTTAAACACCGTTGTGGAAGTATGATTTTGTGGCAGACATGAGGCAGAACCTGGGACGAGCACAACCGGTTCTGACTTGCCTTTTCCCCGCCAAAAAAGAGCCCGTATTTGCTTAGCATGTAGGGCTACTGCAGTTGAAATGAAGAAGAAAAAGAAAGCACTTACCGCTCTGCCGTAATCCGTCCTCAGCCAGATAACGTAAAAGAATAAGGGGAGACTTGCATCACCTTTTTATGCAATGAATATGCAATGCATTATGGGACAGAGACGGAATGAACTATGGGATCGCATGAAGACGCAAGGGATTATAGGTATATAGAAAAATATAAAAGCACCGAGTTTTTCACAGTTCGGCAGAAGCTTGGAGGGACGTTCATGGTTGGCAGCTGGAAAAGTCTGTGTGCGATTTTGAGACGGAACGACTAGAGGTTGGATTACCAGTTGGGAGAGCTCGAATTTACTCGCTGGTGGCCGTTTTTCTTTTTATTTCATCATGGTTTTTTTTTCTTCTATAGACATAAGTGCACTAAATGTCATTAAATGAACAATGCTACATTTTGCAAAATACTGGAGAACAAGCTGTGAAATATCTTAAACTACATAAGGATTGGATGTTTCAACATGATCCAAAATATATGGCAATGAAAACAAGAGTGGTTAAAGGCAGAGAAAAGATTTTTATTGTGGCCAAATCAGTTACCTGAGCTAAATCTCATAGAAAATTAGAATTCATTGAAGGAATGCCCAAAACTTCAGAAATCTTAATTTGTGAACAGGAGTGGAATAAAATTAGAGTTAATTTCTGTAAGAAAATTTTCAAATTATTCTAAACGTCTACAACCACCAAAATAAGGGGCACAGTATTAAATATTGAATGTTGTTTATTGATGCATGTGTAAAACTTGCTTTGTTTCTTTTAAGTATCCCAATAAATTTGTGAAGAGGCAAAAAAAAATCCTTTCAGTTTAGATGTAGAATATCCTAAAAGTTTACAATGTTCAACTTTTTAGATTTGCAACTACAGAAATTTTTATTAAAAATTTTCACATGTCCATAGTTTTTGCTTTTGACTGTATAACAAAAATAAGTTGACATGAGAACAGAAAATCTAAAAATATTTTAAAAAATAAATCTGTTTTTCAATTTCTTCTGCAACCTTCATGTTTAATAATTCATACTAAACTGAATTTTATTTTAGTTTTTTTTTATGTTGAAAATGACTAGAACATATCATTAATGCAAATTGTTACAATCAGATCTAAGTAGAAGATAGAAAGAAAACTTTGGAGAAACAAAGTTACATACTAAGTTATTTTCTTTGATCTCAAGAATGCCACATTTTAAGAGAAAATAAGTTACTTAGGCAGAAAATACTTGACTGCAGCTTTGTTAACTTACATCTTAGACTTTTTAAGTATCTTTCTTAAAAGAAAGACATTATTTCAAATAAATACATAATTTATCAAATTAAAATAAATTAAATTAAAGAAAAATTCAACATTTACTCACTTTTGCTTATCAGACATTAAATTACATCACTTAGCATCCTCCATAGTTTACTCACATTAGCTTTAATATTTTAGAGCTTTCTTAAATTTAAAATTTCTGAAAAAAGTTTTACTTCGGTTTACAAATAAATGCTACAAAATAAAATCCTTACATTTACCTTGATAAGGTCCCTCAGTGGGTGATTTGCATTTGTGAAGTTTTCCTTTTGTCATATATATATATATATATATATATATATATATATATATATATACACACACACATACATATATATATACACACACACGGTATATTTAGGCAGCAAGAATTCTTTAAAACACGTTTTGTTGAATACTGACAAGTCCTATCTAGCCAATTTCTATTAACTTTCTCAAATTTTAAGAAAATAAAATGGGTAAATTTACCAATTATATAAAAACTAATTTGAAAAAAAAGAAAAATTTGGAGAGACAGAACCTGTTGATATTCAAACCATTTGAATATATATATATATATATATATATATATATATATATGCACATTTCATTGAATACGACAGACAAGATGCTTTTATTTAGTTTTTTATACAGTTTCTAATGTGATCAAATAATTTTTTTTTTTTAAATAAAATAAATAAAGGCTAAAAATAATGGAAGCCTTATTAATAAAAACAAAAAAAACACTTAATAATATTAACTTTGAACATGGACACAATATATTGACCGTGTTTTGAAAAATGAAAACATTTTATAAAACAAAAAAACTATTTCTTATTTAACAGTTAAAATATTTAATCCTTGAAAATGGCTAAATGTATAGCCAAAAGCGCTTGGATAAAAAGAACATTCGGACAGTTTTTATATAATTTATCATCCCAAAGGAAAAGAAAATTATTAGATCGCATGAGAAATTGCATAAAAACTAAATAAAAGCATCTTGTCTGTCGTATTCAATGAAATGTGCATGAAAGAAGGATTGCTGCCTAAATACACAAATATATATATATATATGCGCTATTTTATATTCTTGCATAATAGCTTATTTGTATATGTATTCTCCACTTTCCCTTTCTCATTTAGTCTATTCTTTATTCCTAATTAGTGTGTGTGTGTGTGTGTGTGTGATCGAGGAAGCAAATTAGCAAATTATGACAGGGCTAAGCAGCTATGACAATTTGCAAGAGAAAAGATCTCATATCAAAGTGATAAAATTGAAGATATAATAAAGAACTCACAGGGATTAGATCAGTCATCCTGCACATCTTGAGACCAATCTCTGGAAACTGTACATGTATTTTACCAGATGGACGGATATTAGCAATTGTTCCAAGCCTGAAGTCTGAATGCATCACAAGACCTCCAAGACGTGGTTGAAGACCAATGCCACCTATCACAGCTAGAACAGCCATAATGGCAGCTTGTGTCTCTTGAAGATCAATATTAAGATCATCCTGTAGAAGAAATTGAATACGGTCATTATCACCAAAGGAAAAGATAATATATATATATATATATGATATAGATATATGATATAGATATATATGATAGAGAGATATAATATATATATATATATATATATATATAATATATATATAATATATATCTATAGATTTATATATCTATATATCTATATATATAGATTTATATATCTATATATATAGATTTATATATCTATATATATAGATTTATATATCTATATACCTATATATATAGATTTATATATCTATATATATAGATTTATATATCTATATATCTATATATAGATTTATATCTATATATATATATCTATAGAGATATATGCATAGAGATATATATGTATATATCTATAGAGATATATGCATAGAGATATATATGTATATATCTATAGAGATATATGCATAGAGATATATATGTATATATCTATAGAGATATATGCATAGAGATATATATGTATATATCTATAGAGATATATGCATAGAGATATATATGTATATATCTATAGAGATATATGCATAGAGATATATATGTATATATCTATAGAGATATATGCATAGAGATATATATGTATATATCTATAGAGATATATGCATAGAGATATATATGTATATATCTATAGAGATATATGCATAGAGATATATATGTATATATCTATAGAGATATATGCATAGAGATATATATGTATATATCTATAGAGATATATGCATAGAGATATATATGTATATATCTATAGAGATATATGCATAGAGATATATATGTATATATCTATAGAGATATATGCATAGAGATATATATGTATATATCTATAGAGATATATGCATAGAGATATATATGTATATATCTATAGAGATATATGCATAGAGATATATATGTATATATCTATAGAGATATATGCATAGAGATATATATGTATATATCTATAGAGATATATGCATAGAGATATATATGTATATATCTATAGAGATATATGCATAGAGATATATATGTATATATCTATAGAGATATATGCATAGAGATATATATGTATATATCTATAGAGATATATGCATAGAGATATATATGTATATATCTATAGAGATATATGCATAGAGATATATATGTATATATCTATAGAGATATATGCATAGAGATATATATGTATATATCTATAGAGATATATGCATAGAGATATATATGTATATATCTATAGAGATATATGCATAGAGATATATATGTATATATCTATAGAGATATATGCATAGAGATATATATGTATATATCTATAGAGATATATGCATAGAGATATATATGTATATATCTATAGAGATATATGCATAGAGATATATATGTATATATCTATAGAGATATATGCATAGAGATATATATGTATATATCTATAGAGATATATGCATAGAGATATATATGTATATATCTATAGAGATATATGCATAGAGATATATATGTATATATCTATAGAGATATATGCATAGAGATATATATGTATATATCTATAGAGATATATGCATAGAGATATATATGTATATATCTATAGAGATATATGCATAGAGATATATATGTATATATCTATAGAGATATATGCATAGAGATATATATGTATATATCTATAGAGATATATGCATAGAGATATATATGTATATATCTATAGAGATATATGCATAGAGATATATATGTATATATCTATAGAGATATATGCATAGAGATATATATGTATATATCTATAGAGATATATGCATAGAGATATATATGTATATATCTATAGAGATATATGCATAGAGATATATATGTATATATCTATAGAGATATATGCATAGAGATATATATGTATATATCTATAGAGATATATGCATAGAGATATATATGTATATATCTATAGAGATATATGCATAGAGATATATATGTATATATCTATAGAGATATATGCATAGAGATATATATGTATATATCTATAGAGATATATGCATAGAGATATATATGTATATATCTATAGAGATATATGCATAGAGATATATATGTATATATCTATAGAGATATATGCATAGAGATATATATGTATATATCTATAGAGATATATGCATAGAGATATATATGTATATATCTATAGAGATATATGCATAGAGATATATATGTATATATCTATAGAGATATATGCATAGAGATATATATGTATATATCTATAGAGATATATGCATAGAGATATATATGTATATATCTATAGAGATATATGCATAGAGATATATATGTATATATCTATAGAGATATATGCATAGAGATATATATATATATATCTATAGAGATATATGCATAGAGATATATATATATATATCTATAGAGATATATGCATAGAGATATATATATATATATCTATAGAGATATATGCATAGAGATATATATATATATCTATACAGATATATGCATAGAGATATATATATATATCTATAGAGATATATGCATAGAGATATATATATATATCTATAGAGATATATGCATAGAGATATATATATATATCTATAGAGATATATGCATAGAGATATATATATATATCTATAGAGATATATGCATAGAGATATATATATATATATATCTATAGAGATATATGCATAGATATATATATATATATATCTATAGAGATATATGCATAGAGATATATATATATATCTATAGAGATATATGCATAGAGATATATATATATATCTATAGAGATATATGCATAGAGATATATATATATATCTATAGAGATATATGCATAGAGATATATATATATATCTATAGAGATATATGCATAGAGATATATATATATATCTATAGAGATATATGCATAGATATATATATATATATATCTATAGAGATATATGCATAGAGATATATGCATAGAGATATATATATATATATCTATAGAGATATATGCATAGAGATATATATATATATATCTATAGAGATATATGCATAGATATATATATATATATATCTATAGAGATATATGCATAGATATATATATATATATCTATAGAGATATATGCATAGAGATATATGCATAGATATATATATATATATATCTATAGAGATATATGCATAGAGATATATGCATAGAGATATATATATATATATCTATAGAGATATATGCATAGAGATATATATATATATATATCTATAGAGATATATGCATAGAGATATATATATATATATCTATAGAGATATATGCATAGAGATATATATATATATATCTATAGAGATATATGCATAGAGATATATATATATATCTATAGAGATATATGCATAGAGATATATATATATATATATCTATAGAGATATATGCATAGAGATATATATATATATATCTATAGAGATATATGCATAGATATATATATATATATATCTATAGAGATATATGCATAGAGATATATATATATATATATCTATAGAGATATATGCATAGAGATATATATATATATCTATAGAGATATATGCATAGAGATATATATATATCTATAGAGATATATGCATAGATATATATATATATATCTATAGAGATATATGCATAGATATATATATATATATCTATAGAGATATATCTATAGAGATATATGCATAGAGATATATATATATATCTATAGAGATATATGCATAGATATATATCTATATATCTATAGAGATATATCTATAGAGATATCTGCATAGAGATATATATATATCTATAGAGATATCTGCATAGAGATATATATATATATATCTATAGAGATATCTGCATAGAGATATATATATATATATCTATAGAGATATCTGCATAGAGATATATATATATATATCTATAGAGATATCTGCATAGAGATATATATATATATCTATAGAGATATCTGCATAGAGAT
>OZ038520.1:1748929-1768929 GCA_964036315.1 Acanthosepion esculentum
TAAATTCTTTTCAAATTGTAGTTATTGAATTGGTAGCTAGTATTATCAAATTTTTTTTCTGTTTTACGAATGTGCTTTGTGGAAAGTATTATATATTGAAATAATGAGGTCGGCTGCTGAGAAAGTAGAAGGAAGAGAGATTGGCACCCCCTATATGGAGTTGTGGTGTGAGGCAGAGAGAGTGAATTGGAGTTAAGGGGTGGTTTGATCTCTCTGATCACTCTCAAGAGGGGGCTGTGCAACCACAAATTTGGAAAACCACTTCAGTAAATGTATTTTTATATATGGAAATTTTGAAAAGGTTGATGCTGAGGGTAGAAGACAACCAAACCCAGATCCTAGTCAACCTCACCCCTGCCAGATGCAGGATTCCATATAAGCTAGAGATTTTGGACACAAGAAACAAACTCTTGCTACTGGAGTCTGCATTGTTGACCAAGACTTTGTGCCAGACCTGAAGACCAGAACTTAGAAATTAAAGTTACTACTAAAACAAGCTGCAAACTCCAAAGGGGATCCCAGTGTCATTTGATTATAGCAATAAGTAGGAAGGGTTAATACCACTGTATACAACAAATCATATGTAAACCAAATTTTGGTTACGTTTTTAACCAGAGTTTATTCTTTATTTCAAAGGATTCTTGTTTTTTGTTTAGCTCCCAGATTGTCAAATCATCTTAAGTTTGCTTCATCAGTGATCTTCTCGCCTGCCAAGATCAAAAACACAATGTAGCAAAGGACTGAATGGTCATGAACAGACAAACACCAGCTAGGTTGAGTGGAACCATGCATATCACGATACCAGTGACAATGAGTCTTACACTAACGCATGAAGAGTCAGCTAAATGTTAACTATGATGGTCTGAAGGGACTTGAGAACCATTGAGCAGTGTGACTATTTTGTTAATGCTGATCAAGGGGTGACAACAGGGTCACACCAGTATAGCTTAACATGATATTGACAAAAGGTAATGTACTGTTTGGTTCTGTTTCATAAGTAAATTCAATTGTAAATTCAATGTTTAGTTTAATTACAAGGTCATACTGATTTATAGGACAAATAATCAAGATATCAGAAATATGTAGATCGTATTGGTAAAATATTTTGGAAGGGAACCAATCTCTAAATTCTAAAAAAAGATTAGCAAAAACACTGGTAAGAGATGACCCTATCAGTAACCTGAATTTCCATTTATAAAAATCCTTGTCAAAGTGAAATAACACTGATTTCTGGTGTGTTGGCAAATTTTTATAATTTTAAAACTGTATAGATAAGCTTTCATTGGTTTAAAATATGTTTGTGCATTGAGATTTCTCAGATTAAAATAAAAGATTAACATTAATATGAGCAAATATTAATGTCAACTTAAAGGATTATTTAAATCCTATTTTAGTTTAATAAAATATACTATATATTCTACTATTCAGGACAAATCTGTAATAATGAAAGTATATTGAAGACAATGGCTTGGATGACTCTTTCACTTACCGGGTGGAAGTAAAGTTGGATCAGAGGCACATGACAACAAAACATTTCCAAGAAGTGAGAACATTTTTCCAACAATTTCTTTCATTCGAAATGCCTCGATAGATCCATCCCAAGATGGCAATACAGTTTTCAGCAATCTTAAAGATAGAATCTAGAACAGAAAAAAAATGGCATAAACTTTCTCTTTATAACTAAGAATATTTAAAACTTAAGGTTAGAATATGAATTTTCTTTCAGTAAAACTTATTTTCTCAGCAAGTACCTGTCTGACAACATCCTTTGGAACATCAGAACTGTGCTCAGAAGAAAGGAGCCTGAACAACAACACAATCCATTTAGGAGAGCTGAGGGCTTGACAAATCGTTGCACTTGATGCAATGCTGCGAATAAATCCCAGTGTGCACCAACTGAAGTGTTGTTCTTCACATATTTGTTTTAGTGCATTGTTACCTGCAAAAAAAAAAACAAAAAAAAAAAAAAACTTAAATACAGAGCTGTAATGCCAACTATAACTGAAAGAGGACATATGCAGATGTGCACACACCGTGACACCCAAGGACATATGCAGATACATAAATAACACGTCAAGGTGAGAAAAATTTTAAAAGTAAGAGTGCTAAATTAAATTATGATTTTTTTTTTAATACAAGTAAAATAGTATAGGCAATTATGATTTTATAATATTTATTAAGTTGAGTTATAATTCCCATATGATTAGTAGTTAGGATACATTTATAATTGTTCAAAAAAAAAAAAAAAAAAAAAAAAAAAAATGAAAATTACTTTATGATTTAATGATTATCTAGTGGGGAAAAAAAAATTGCTGCAAGTATCAAGAGGAAACGAGAATTTGTATACAAATTTTTCTTGTTTGTTTGAAAGTAATCTATACTCACCTGTGTTGGTATGAACTGTTTGGTATACAATTGTATGTATCAAGCCACAAAGGTTGTTCACTGCTTCTTTCTGACTGTTTTCAGCATGGATGCTTGCACAAATAGAAAGTGTTCGCAGCAAATATATTACAGACCGCCGAATCAATGCTGTTGGGTGTTTGCTTTCAGGCCGGCATGGCTCACCTATTAGAAGGAAAATATCAAAAATGAAATTTAGATACACAAGCAAATTTTTAAAATTGACCTACAAATAGTGAGAATTGAAAATGTATATCTTCATAATTATTTTTACAAGCAGGAAAAAATGTTACATTTGCTAAAGATATGAAATAAATGGGGTAAAAATTAATGAAAAAAAAAATAAAAAAAGTAAAGATTCACAATTCAAGTCTTCTCTGAAGGAAAAAAAATTACCTATATGTAGCATGCCACCTATTTGTTCAGTATTATTAATGCAATAAACTTGTGAGTCACTGAAATACACCATTTAGTCAAATTATGAAATAGAAGAAGTAAAGTTGTTACCTGTCTCAACTTCCTCATCATCATCTTCGTCATTATCTGGCATCTGCGGTGGCTCAGCCAACTTAAGGTCATATTTTCCTTCCTTACCCATTCGATAGCTGTTGGTACTACCTGTGTCCCATTGCACACGTATCCAGCCATCTTCCCCCAGTTCACAGATCACACGGCCCATGCTAGGTGGAGGCCCATCCTAATAAAATGGTGAAGGATAAACAAATAGACTAATAAAAAATGCAACCAGTCTTATGGTTTCACAATGGATTTCCCAAAGTAGCAGCAACAATGAAGAGAAAAAAAAAAAAAAAAAAAAAAAAAAATCATGCTTCTTAAACTACTACAGACTTCTAAAATATACAGACCATCAGAAAGTATTTTGATCAATTACTTGCTTTGTTGTTTGTATTTAATCAACAGCAGGGTGTTATATTGTGTTATAAAGGTTTATAACTTATTGACAATTGATTATTCTGATAAAAATATAGTTTTAAGGCATGCTATATTTATGGATAAAAGTGATTCAAATTAAAGAATGTATAAATATAAAAGTGGACACTGTTGCCACTTGGTGTTGACTGCAATCTTCTGTGGTTTAAAGATTGTGTTCAAGCATGAAAGACTTGCCACTTGGTGTTGACCTCAGTGTTCACTTTAAAATTGTTCTCTATATATAAAAAAACTCATATCATTATCCCATATATAAGAGGAAAGTATGATAGATAGATAGATATTGACTTATGCACAAATACCCTGTGGAAAAGTATGAATCCACTTCTGCCCACACTCCAGCTTTGGGCTAATTAGTAGAACTTGTATCAGTAAAACTAGTTATCTCCAAAAAATTCTTACAATCTAAGAATATTTTCTGGCTTTGTGACACTAATTGTTGCTGGTAGTAGTTGGAATGAATGTGATATGGAATTAGGGAAAGGGTTTATGTGTGAACCCTGGACAAAATTTGAGCATTAGAAGGGCTGCAATGTGGAAATTATTGAAGTGAAAACATTGTAATATGAAGTCAGGAAAATGATCAGGAAACAATTTTCTTAATAGCGCAGTTAAAAACCAAAATATAAAACAATGGGACTTGAAATCGGTTGTTTTGGAAAATACAATTTCATAATTATTTGTTAAACATGGATAAATTCCTTTAGCCAATTTGAAATTGTTTTTGGTTTGATAAGAACAGCTGATTGACATAGGCAATATTTGGATCGTTTGAAAATGTAAACAATTGGTGATCCTTTTGAAAACGGACAAAAGAATTTGTTGAGGCCATAGAATTTCTAAAAGCAGAGTGAATTCTTTGCTGATGTGGAATAAATTTTTATATACAAGAATTTATAAACAATAATTGTGGAGAAACAGAGGAATGTAAAAACAAAGTTATATCGTTTTAAATAGCTGACTCATTGAGATTCAGGGGTTATCAATCCAAGGAAAATGAATATTAATGAATCTGGAGGTGTGGTCAGAGTTATGCAAGGTGCACATAAACTGTATGCTACTTGAAGCAAAGGGTTGGAGCAGTCACAGTTGAGCAAGAAGCAACTCTAGGGCGCTCAAGCCTAGCAATGGGCTGGAGATGCCAGAAAATGCTGGGAGATGGCGAAAGACATGTAACCTACTGTTGAAGAGAACTGCTGAGCAGAGTATAGCTGATGTTGAGTCAGACAACAGAATGTCTGATGTGGGGAATTGAGGACTCAAAGTCTCGACAAACTGACATCCTGTGTGAATGTTTAGCCTGCTCCAAGTTTAGAAACAAGGGATTCCTTTTCACTAGATTCTATGGGAAGGGTTAATTTTGCATAACCATTACATAAAACCAATTGAAAATTAACCCAGCAACTTTGTGATTTATTATAATTTGTATTTACATCAGCAGAGGTATCATTGTCCATTGGTTTTCATAGCACAGTTCCACAAACTTGATTTAAGTGTGGATGAAAATTCAATCTTCCCTACACTGATCAATCAATTGCAACATGGGACAGAGTAGATGAAGAAACAAAGCAGTCAGCAGATAACCATCAGTAGACCAGCACCCATACCGACCAACATGGGAAAGACCCCAGATCAAGTAGGGCCAAGTATGTTATAGCTTTAAATAATGTGCAAACAGTTGATAAGACATAAAAAAAGAAAAACAAAATCTATCAGATAACTGGCAACTTATTTGTAAAAATGGACATATATATACATATATATATATATATGTGGGGGGGAGGGGCCATTCATTTTTACAAATAACAGTTGCAGACTTTCCAATATTAATATAGGCCATTTCTTCTTAAATAGATAAGCATTTAGATGATAATCCCTTATCAAAAATTTTTAATACAAACACTTAAAATTAGTTACTCTTATGTTAGCAATACAGAAAGGATAATCTCAGCCCACAATAGTAAACTCCTAAGTAAATTTCTAAACAGTGAAGTAATGGATATTAACCCCACATGCAATTGCAAAAGAAAAACTGAGTGTCCTGTTGAAGATAAATGCATGTCTAAAAACGTGGTATATGAGGCAACCATTTTCCCCCCCAAAGAAAATGCAAGCCTGAAGAAGACCTACATTGGAATTTCTGTGGGGAATTGGAAACAACAATTATATAATCACTGGCGTTCCTTCAACAACAGGTATCTTAAAAACTAAACTGCTTTATCCCAAAAATATTGGGATCTTATTGACAAAGGTCTCGCACTGCATTTGGAATGGAAATTCATATCCAGAGACCAGACCCCCCCCCCAAGAACTTCAGGGACCACTGTAATCTATGTCGTCTAAAGAAAATACTTTAGAATAAAATATAAAGACCAAGAAATATTACTGAACCTTCAAAGTGAACTCATAGCAAAATGCAGGCACAAACATCGCCTGAAAGTATAGAAGAACTCTTTCCTCTGGTTTGTATACCTTCCAGTCTATCTTCATTGACTTAATATTGTTACAATTGTTCACAGAAATATGTTTATGATATTCTGTGACTTACAAGTATGGTGCGTATATATATATATATATATATATATATGTATGTATATATATATATGTATATATATATATATATATATATATATATATATATGTATGTATATATATATATATATGTATATATATATATATGTATGTATATATATATATATATGTATGTATATATATATATATGTATGTATATATATATATATATGTATGTATATATATATATGTATGTATATATATATATGTATGTATATATATATATGTATGTATATATATATATATGTATGTATATATATATATATATGTATGTATATATATATATATATATGTATATATATATATATATATATATATATATATATATATGTATATATATATATATATATATGTATGTATATATATATATATATATATATATATGTATGTATATACATATGTATATGTGTATATATATATATATATATATGTATATGTGTGTATGTATGTATATATATATATTTTATATTTTTGGTTAGGGTTATATGTATATGGCCTATGTAGATTCTGGTCCAGTCATTATTCCCCATGGTAGGGGTTAGATTCATTGTAGGTTATTATTTGGACAAAAGTTTTATAACCGTTAACATTTAATATATTCCCTAATTTTTGGCCTTAAGAGAGTTTTTTTTTCTTTTTGTAGGGGATTTTTAAAAGAAAAACAATCTTTCAAGATCTTTATGCGGTGAAGTGTGGCAAAGTGATACAAAATGTATTTGTTACTGGCATTATTTCACAAGCAAATGTAATCTCTTCTAGCAAATAAAGTTTGGATTTACAAACAGCATATATCGAAGATTCTGCATTTGACACTTCACAAGTTGAAAATTGTGGCATCAATATGCTTTATCAATGTGTTTTATCAATGTGTTTGAATACTGTGTTGGGAATGAAGTTATTAAATCAGATCCTGAGAGGCTTTGTAGAGAGAACTTTTCTGCCTGATAATTAAAAATATTTAAAAATGGCACTTGGGATGTTTGCCTATTTTTCAGACAATGTTGAACTATTAATACAAAGAAATTCCCAATAGAAAATAAATTGCTAGAAACCTTCAGACAATTAAAGAAAGAATTAGAGAAAGCTACTCTGCATTCAATAGACAAAAGTCTACCCCTTAAGGTAGAATGTGATACATCTGATGTTGCCTCTTCTGCCATCCTCAACCAAAGATGTCATGTAGCATTCATATCAAGGACATTACAGGAGATGGAGTTGAAACACCATTCTGGAGAGAAAGAGATGATGGCCACTATTGAAGCAGTACATAAATGTAACCATTATTTTACATGGCAACACTTCACCTTAATTACAAACCACAGGTCAGTGGCTAAAGAGGTTCATGAGAAATAACTCTAAATCCAGTTGAACACCTTAACTTATGCCAACAGATATCTAAGTGGATGGTAGTGTCAGTTAAAAACTTGGCACCATGTCTTGAAGTTCACAACTCCATATATATATATATATTAGTAGTCAGGATAGAATCCATGTAGAACTCAATGTCCAGGACAGAGTAAGAATATAATATATTAGTGTTTGAGCTTTTTATATTATATATGTATATATAATTAGCTCAAATACAACACCCAGTAAATACATGTGTTTCAGCAGATATCCCTGCTTTTTTAGAGTGCAAATCCACACATCTACCAGACCACATGTTCAACAAAAATCCATAATAGCCTGGTAACAATTGAACAAAAGAAATTTTACTGGAGTCTAAATGTTATCTCTTTTAACAATCCTTAAAAATATTAAATTACATATTTGTTTAATACTTGAAAACCCTGTGAAACTTTTTTTTAAAATGGAAGACATGCATAAAATAAAAGAAAATTGCATGAAAGGAGAAGTCTATTGAAAAAAAAAAAAAAAAAAAAAGTAGTAGTAATTGTTATTCACTCACCTGATCACCCCACTTCCAGTCAACTCCTCGCACAACTCTGGTTCCAGTTTTCATCATAGCTGCAAGTTCTGGACCAGAAATAGGGACTGGTGGTGGCTGCTTTTTAGCCTTATGCTCTTCTAAGACTGCACACATCACACTGGTGTTATCTGGGATAGGTCCATCTGGGTCAGGTCCTAAAATAATATATTTTAACAAAATTTTATGAAATGAAATGCATTTATCTTCAATGTTTAAGAAAAAAATTAATTTTTAATAGACAAGTTAAAATTCTTAAATATTACAACTTTAAAACATCAACCTAATATTGATTTAATAATCTTGCCCAAATTTTAAGCATAAGAAAGATGAAATATAAATTTTTAAAAATATGAAAGATTTGAATGCTTTCATTGTTTATGCAGAATTATTTAAAAAAATAAACGTATTTTTAAATTAATATTTAATTTAGGATGCAGCAATTTCAATTAACATTAACTAAAACAAATTCAAATTTGTACTTAACCTGTTAATCGAAGGGCACTTTGAGAAAGTCCCAATAAGCCAGAATTAAGGAGCATACTGAGGCTATTTGGCTGATGTTCAGACATCAGTATACCTAAACAGGCTAGCAAGAAACGAGATTGAGGAAGGCAACCAATACTTAAACACTGCTGCAAAAAGAAAAGAAAAAATATTTACAGCTTTATTAAGAAAATTATACTCAACATTGTCTAAATGGATTTTCAATAGAAAGATTTTGCAAGTATTATGAAATACATTATAACAGTGCAATATTATCAAATGAAAGTATTAAAGATTACTTATGACAAAATTGATAGTTTATTTCAGTTCACTATCTTTATTAAAGTTTGGAGTTTTAATTTATAAATAAGCTGTCTCAAGTTACTGAACTTTAAATCTAGAAATTTGTATTAAACTATAAAATATTTTTTGAAAGAAAGAAACTGTTCTTACCAGTTTGATAGACTTCACTGTTTAAACTGGTATCTGATTTTTTATTAAGGTTTTTATCATACACCAATGTTCTGAATTACTTTATTTAGGCATCTTTTTTATATTTCATAATTCCAATTAAAACAAATTAAAGCAATAGTAAAGTGTTGAGTAGAAACATTAGCATTGTTAATTGGGAACACCAAGATATTAACTACAGTGTTCATGTAGTCATATCTTAACTACATGCTTCCAAAAGATTAGATGAAACTTGAGTTTAAATTTTTTTAGCAATTGGAAAAGAGAACTTAGCAAATTTGAAGATAAATGCAAATTCATTTCTTACATTGGCACTTCCTTGAGTTGACTGCCAGGGGTTGATCATTTTTGCTTTGAAAGTTGCATCCACTTGCAGAATTCCTTGGCGTAATTCTTTTACTGTCCACTTATAGAGTTCAGAAAATGTCATTTCAAGGAGTATTTTGTCACATGGAGGTATCAAGTTAATGTTAGTAAGACAGTGTGGTACAGGCTCACTGAAATTAAAATTTAAAAAAGAAAATTTGAAATGCAGTTTTATTTGTTTCTCTATAGTATTTTTTCTGATTAAAAATATCACAACAATCATGAATCATTACTTTCTATTCATGTGGTTTTGTGTTTTAAAAAAAAAAAAAAAAAAGCTAATTCAGCAACTCAATCTTAGAAAACAAAATCACAATTGTTACCTAACAAAAATAATTGCATGCACTAAGTAATTCAGCTTGTATAAAAAGTCATACACTTATATCTGAAAACACTATGGTGTCAATGTTCTTGCTAGTGACCATTTTTAGTTTAAATGCAGTGGTTTGAGTTTTTATTAGTTTTCATTTCTACATTTGTCGCTTTTAACCAATATGTTAAAATCAGATTTCATAGCTCTATCTTGAAAAAAAAAAAAAAAAAAAAAAGACATTCATCTCAGAATTTGATATTCATGGATTATGCCTTATTAAACTACCAAATCTGTTATTACAAAGTGTTTTCATTTATCTCAGCAGTTTTGGCAGTTATGTTTGGGAAATTTAAGGGGATTTGGGAGAGGCTGTAATTAAGGTGTTAAGACTTTTTTTTTTTTTCGGGACATCGTTTTCTTTTCTACAATTTCTTTTAAAGAGCAATCACCATTTTACTCTCAGATATGTTTTTATTATGAATTAATATTAAAGATATTTTTCATAATCGAAGACAAGTATTCATACATTTCCTGCTCTGTATAATTCATTACTCCTCATGGAAGAAACTAGGGTGTCATCATTATCCCTCTTCTCTCAAAAGCTCATAAATAAGGCTCATAAATCCAGAAAGAGCTCATATAGTGATGGAAAACTTAAAACTGCCTTGTGGCCATACCTACTTATGGTAACATATTTGGGTGTTGACCACAAAGACAGGGGAAAAAAAAAAAAAAAAAAAAAAAAAATCAAAGTAGATTGTGGCTGTATTTAGTAAAATCCTGGCAACTGTTGCAATGCTGTTGGAACCATGTATCAGCATTTGCCATTCTATTGAACTATTTCAATTATGTGGCCCAGAGGCCTACTGCATGGCTGTCTTCCATAGGCCATGTGCACTGGAGAAATGAAGAAACAACAATCTAGATACAGTACTCAAAACATCATCCAGCTCTGGAATCTTCCAAGATTGATGGATGCCTAATTTAATTTCATTAATCTTAGATAAAGTAATCATAATTGATTACTTTATCAAAACTTAGTTCTATTAAAGCATGATTAGATAAATTAATAAAAATAGAATAAGTAATAGAAATTATTGCAGGTTTTATTACGTTGAATCTCAAAACTTAAGTTATAGTCCTGTATTATATTTAATTATAAAAATAAAAAAATTTATGAATTGAACTGATTAAACAAGCTATAGACAAGTATTGGAAGAAGGGGACGGTTACAAATGCTGCCAAGAAATGAGAGAACATATGCCATTGAATTTAGTGTAGTGTGAAAACTTTAGTGTAAGTTTTGGCACCACCACCACCCACTGCAGTAAATCCACTACTTTTGCCAACAAAAAACTGACTTCTCATTTCTTCATAATGTATCCTTCATTTTTACTACTGTTAAGATTAAGTTATGATATTTGACAAAATAGCTGAGAAAATTAATGCGATGTTGCCTGATTATCACTCAGCTAACACATGTTATGATTTTAATGGTTACCATGGTGCATGATTAGTCCTCAAACAAAAATCAATGAAGCAAGCAGAAACTTCTATGACTTCATTATGGTCCGACTCAAATAATGAGGGGGACTATACTAGTTCCAAATATAGTACAGGTCACCATGCGAATCTTCTAGATCTCTTCCACATCACCTGTCCTGACAAATGTTCTTCTGTAGTGTCACCTCCCTTGGGTTCTTCAAAATTGATGCCAAACCAAAAGAATCCTGTGATGTTCTATTTTATAAGACAATTTTTTTTTACTCCGACAATGACAGATTGCTTAAGTTCCTCTTACAACTTTCTCTAAAAATAGAGCCTCTTGTATAGCCTCCTTCATTTGAATGGTACTTTTTTCTGGTATTGTTTTACCTCTCAAGAAGCACCAGCAAGGTTAAGTAGTCAGCCTTAGCACATGACTGAATGTGCAGTGGCCATAACATCTAGCAATTACTACATTTTTATCACTGTAAACAATATAGCAATACTCATGCCAGAACTGCCAGCAATCATTACAAAAAAGTTCTGGAAAATGTTACGGTCAGCAATACAGTCAGTCTAAGCAAGAATTAAGAATGAAGAGTTCTGATGAATCATGAACAACATTGTTCAGAAGCAAATTATCTGTACCTACTGTTATTAATGGTCCGAGGTTACTTTGTCCACATCGGACAAAGTGAAACTTAACTATGAATTTTGCCTCCCAGACACCACAGTAGATGAGCAGGTTTATCATCTACCTGACCCCACCCCTTTCATAGAGTACAACTATTTTAATTCAGGAAAGTTGGTCCACTATGTTGTGCTAAACAATTTCTCTTGCCAGAATCTATCTTACATCTTTATAAGTCTGACAATCATCCATGCATTGAATATTGCTGCTACATATGGTCTTGTGCTTCTGCTGTATATTTAGAAATTCTTCATAAAATTCAAAGAATCTGCAATGTTATCAATCCTAATCTGGCATCTCAGTTTCAGTCACTTTCCTACTACCATAACATAGCTTCTCCATGTTTTTCTATAAATAGTTTCATGGCAATTGTTTGATGAGCTTTCCTCTTTGATACCGCAACTTTACAAATTTAAGCACAGTACAAGATTAGCAGCTAGATCTCATTTTACAGCTGAAATTGCTAGCTGAAACTAAGTTTTATGCTCATAGTTGTACTTCTCATTTACTGAACTCATTTGGTTTCTTGCTTTCCAGTCAATTTTGATCTTCAAAAAATTTAAATGCAATGTCAATCATCATTTCCTGTTTTAATTCCTGTTCTTTTATTGATGTTTTTTTCTCTTTCAGATTCTTTTACACTCAGTAACCCGCTTGTGTGTTAGTGGCTTTATCACCTTGCATGACTTCTATGAAAGCTACTGGTCTGGATAAAATGCCCGTTATACTTAAGAATTACAGCCCTAAATTATCTTGACAAATTTGTTTAAATGCTGCATAAAAGATCAATGTTTCCAAGTCTGGAAGTTCTGAGCTGTGTCTTATTTTCAAGAATGCTGGTGAGTATTCCTCACCTTATTAGTCTCCTTAGTGTCATTAGCAAATTCTTTGAGACTTGTTCCTGGTGAGGAACAACCTCCTGAATGGCAAACTGTATGCGTTTCATTTCTCTAGGCCCCCATCACTCATGTTTTGTCTGTCATCAACCATAATTGAGTGCTTGATGGTAGATTCATCACCAGAATGATTGTCTTAAATATCTTAAAGGCTTTTAACAAAATGTGGCATGGGGATTGCTATATGCACCCTCCAGCTATGGCATCTCTGGAAGAGATTAAGCAATCATCAAATCCTTTCTCTCAGGTAGGTAAATGAAAGTCATCATGAATGACCAGTCTTTTGAAGACCATGAAATTAGTGCAAGCATCCACCATCAGTCTTTCTTTTACTCGCCGCTTTTCATTAATGATCTGCTCAGGAATATTTTCAGATAATTAGTAAACATCTGTGCAGATATCAGTTTATGGATGCATTCCCCAAAACAAAATGATGTGAGCCTTACAGCTGATTTCTTCTCTGATCTAGTACTAACAGCTCAATGGGGAAGAAACTGTCTCAACTTTTAATTCCTGAAAAGCTAAGCTAGTATCATTTCATCACCAATTAGACTTAGAGTTTTAGTTCACTCCAGGAATTAAGAATAGTTACTCTCAAATCAGGCTCTAGGATTTGAATGTATATTAGGTCTCAAGTTCACTCCAGATCTCAAGTGGAACTCTCACACACACCATTTCCAAAGATGCTGGAAAAATGGTTAGTTCATTCATCAATCCAGGAAGTACCCAACTCCTTTGCAATGGTCAGATTAAACAAAAAAACAATTATTGCTTCTATATCTGGGATGAGGCTGCTCAATCCTCACTTTGATAAAGTTGGAATCATTTTCCATTCTGCAGTCTTCCCTCACCCTCAGTGTTGCAAGCCTATTGCTATTTTAATAAAAATGTTCAGATAAGCTCCATTCTTTATTTCTATTAGTTCAGGCATTTACAATTAGGATATTCCATGCTACATCCATATAGTCAAATCACCCTCATTTCCTCCATATTCCAATTGTACAGAGAAAGTTCCACTCAGACAATCTCACTACACTTCAAGAACTGATAGACTCCCTTAATATCTTCAAGTACCAATAGTTATATATCCTTATCCTCATAATCTTCACTTACTAACACATTTCATTCATATCAGAAACCGCATTCAAACATTTTAAGAGTAACCTTAAATGGCTCTTGAGCCTTGTATTGGGTAAGCTATAGTATAAACTAAAGAGTAAAATAAACTGATTTGTTGAATTACTTACCAAACTTTCTTTCCTAAACTGAGTAAGCCTTGCCAACCACAAAGAATGGAATATTTTATTGATGGTATCAAATGGTCTTTATGGCTTAAAATGAGCATGTTTTGAATTCCTTTCAATCTTAACTTTGCTCTTTCAACCTAAAAAAAAAAAAAAAAAAAAAAATTATATTTGAATACAAAAATAAAAGTGATTCAATAAAAATCAAAAGAATTTATTCAAAATTTATGCAAATATGCACACACAAAGCTAGATAAAAAACATACCTGGTGATGAAGTGAGCATCTGAGTTTCTCAATGTCAATAGGATGTTCCCACATGATAAACTCAAAGATTTTGTTGATTAAAGCCATTTCAGCCTTTGAACCAGTAAGACGTTGTTTTAGCCATCTGAATTTCTGGCCATTCAGGACTGCACTAACAACGTGACACCACTGATCAGGCTGCAATTTGGATATTAAAATAAGTCAAGATAATACATTAGATCAACTGCTTCATTCAAAATAGATTTGTCTAATTGTCATTAACTTAAATTGAACATTTAAATGTACTTGTTGAAATGGTTAATAATTTAAATCAGCTTAATACACCTCTTCAACTATTTTTTTAATAGACATAAATCAGAGGTGCGCCAACATTTTATTTTTTTATGTAGCATCATGTCATTCACATCTGTGCAAAATGGGCCATATCACAATAACACAGGTTTCATGACATTGTAAATAATTATATGTGCACATAAGTACATTTATCTGCTTAGACATTTTATAAACAGACTGCACAAATATGGGAAATTAGTTTCATATTTAATAAATTTATTATGATTAATTAAATCTGTACAGCTAAGGTATTTCATAATCAGGATTCAGTTTATTCATTGATATACTGAAGACATTTAACAGATTTTAATATATAAATCTGAGATCCATTTTTGATTTTGTTAATGAAAATAAAATATTAAATGTATGTTTCAATATTTCTTTCCTTTTTTGGATGAGATTACTATCAGCCAAATGCTGTAGTTATTTTTAAATAACTTAAGGAAAAAATACAATGTTGTTCTCTTGTGGCCTATATAAAATCAGAGGCTGCATGCAACATGCAGATCATAATTTTCCAAGCCCTGGTATAATCTCAAAGACCAACTTAAAACTACAGTATCTTTCCATAAGCACCGAATATAATTATATCAGATTAAGTGGAAGTATTTGTTATTCTACACAGAATAAATTAACACAATTTCCTAATATTTATGACAGTAACAAGATAGGATGATTTCAGTTGGTTCTTGGAGAACAATCAGAGTATGAAAAAATTAGAGTTTACATGTAAAACAGCTTATCAAATTGTGATGATTCAATTCTCATCAAGATCAAATTGATAAAGTATTTAGGCAGTAAGAATTTTATTAAATTCCATTGACAATCCTGATGTATAACACTTAATTTGGAAATTGGAAGAGAGAATAAACAGCTATTTTCAGTGGAATTTAATAAAAAAATGGATGAATTTTTGAGATGAATTATTTATAAGTCAATAGTGGATCTGAGGATGTGGTAAAAAAGAAAATGGGTTTTTGGAAAGATTCTGAGTTTACTGAAATACCAAATAAAGAAACAAGAAAAAAAAAAAAAAAAAAACTGGCTTATCTCTGAATTTCTAGTAAGTATCATATTTCAATTATTCTCATTGGTAGTGTTGTAACAGTAGGCATTGTGACTAGAAATTCATTTTTTTCTTTTTTATATAATCTAGATTAAGCACTACAGGTATCAAAACATGCTCATACCTCAAAAAGTACAAAAAACCAAAAAATTAAATTTGTAATCTGATTTTTTTTCATATGCTATTATCAATTAAGCACTTGAGATTATGAAAAATGTTTTATTTTATTTTTACATTATCATATGAGCATATTTGTTTTGGTTCCCATAAGAGGAACAATTTAAAATTAATTTACATCCTAAACTGGACATGAGTAGAGGGAGAAAAAAAAAAAAAAAAAAAAAGATTCCATATCCTGAAAGATTTTTTTAAAGAAATTATTTTTGGTTACAGTGTCTATTGTAAAATTAACACTCACCTTTTAAAATACTCAGTATAATCTTGCTTCAATTCAAAATTCAAATAATTTGCAACCGCTACCGATTTGATCTTTTAAAATTTTAAATGTTTAGTAATATTAAGTGTAATATTTTTCATGTTCTAAATGACTTATGATTATCAGTTTTAGAACTAAATCCTGATGTTACCAAGTTTAAACAAAAGCAGAGTTTTACCTTCTTCTCGGGAGTTTGCTTTTGTTTCGGACCATACCCAGAATAGGGTTGTTGCCGATGCAAGTCATATCTGTGTAATCCAGTCTGTAGACGGACTCTTTCAATTTCACTCTCCACTGTAGAAAATAATGTTTCAGCCAGTTGCCCTACTTTTGAGTGATCTTTCCCAAAAACTTTAACATCATTTTCATCATCTTGTTCTTCATCTGGTCTGTCTTGGTCAATATCACCCAGGGCCATTCCACTGTGTTGATGTTGGAATTTGTCAATATCTTTGTCATCTTTATAGTCAGCATGTCCTAATAGTTTAAAAATTGTTTCATTTTAAAATGAGAAATCAGTTATGAAAAACAATTTGTTCTTTAACACAGTAAACAAAAAAATTAAAAGAAAAAGAGTTTACATTAATAGGTAATGAGATCAACTAAAGAGACACTAAAATTACAGATTAGACCCACTTTTGACTAGATTCCATTAAAAGTTTAAAAGATAGCATTTTAATCATTCAAGGAACAGCAATTTGCAGCTTTATAAAAAAGTAAATATTTGTATTAAATGTTTATGAAGTGATTGAGATTTTATATAAAAGCTATCATAAACTAAACACTAGAAATATGTAAGTTACAATTGAAATCCATTTTATAATATTCTCAAATTTACCAAGCAAGGTTTCCTCAGATTAAAAATGAAGTTGAAATTTCATTTAATACATTTAATACATTTTATTACAATGTATTATTCTTTATTCTCATATAGATTCATGAAATTGGATTTAGGAATATTTGCCTAAAGAATATTAGTGTAAGGAACATTTATCTAAGGTATACTCATCTAAGGATCATTGGCCTATAATATTTTTTAATAAATTAACACTATATTCATGCACAAAATACTCAATTTTATTGATATTCATTATATTACAGAATAATATTTAAGACACTTATAACAACATTAATTACTGATGATACATGTAGTTTATAAGCATTTATTGGTGTGCATCATTTATATATTAATACAACCCACATTAGACCATAGTTCTCTAGAGGAATATTTCTTAGATGTACAGTGTAACCCGGATATAAGAGAAACCTGGATATAAGAGAGATTTTCTCTGGTCCCAAATTAGAGCCTGTGTTAATGTATATATAATAGACCAAACCCGGATATAAGAGACTTCTCAGGTCCCGACAACTCTCTTATATCAGGGTTAAACTGTATATTCTTTAAGCAAATATTCCTTAGATTGCAGGGATATTATTATTATAAATAAAGTAAAAAAAAAAAAAAAAAAAAAAAAACAATCTGGATAAATGCCCTACAAATTGAAATGAGAAATGTACCTATCACTGTCACTGGAAACCAACTACTACCTCCAAAAACCATGAATAGAACCTAACAATTCTACTGCTACCCTCCTCACCCACTGAAAATATTAAGCAATTTTCTGAAGGACAACTAAGCATATCACTCCTTTATGAAGGACTGTTACACTCAGCTAAGAAATCCTCTGTACACTATACCAGACATGAAAAAAATTAAAAAATATATATATATATATATATAACTTCACACCCCTGGAGGAGAGTTAATTTCTCAAAAAAATGACTATTTTTACTTTAAATAGGCATCCATTACTCCTTGTTAATTCTGTTAATTTGGTGAGGATATGATACAGGGATATTATTATATATAAAAATAAAATAATAATGAAAATAAAATAAAACAAAAATGTTATATAAAACAAATTAAATAAGAATTAAAAATAATAATCCCAGCATGCAACGAAAACTGTACCTGCCAGAAATACAGACATCCCACCAAAAGACGTTAAATTCAACCTCTTCAGCAAGAACCCTCAGACAGGTAATGAGTGTAACTTCTGTGATATGGCTTGTAATACTACGAAATAACTTCTCGTATCACATGTACCATAAAACAATTGTAACTTAAAAAAGACACACACCAATACATACAAAAACAATTTGTATAAAATTAGTATACAATTTACCATGCTTTTGTTATTTCTGTACATTTAATTTCCTGTCAGGTATGCTTTTATCTCCATGAACATGAGGCCAATTTCTGCTGCTATGATGTGAGTGAACCCCCACAAGACCAATATTCTTTACACCAGTGTCCCTTAGACAAATGTTCTGGAACCCCCATGAAATTATGCTAAGTACATTTGAAAACGTACAGGATTATTTCCCTTTGATATTCTTAGCTTACATTATATTTTTTTAATTTTATTTAAATCAAGTAAAAATAATGTTAATATTCTCCAAAATCCTAATTTCAAAATGTAAGTGATGAGTTCAAGATCATTAGGCTGCAATATCATATATAAAGAGTAATTTTTTTAAAAATTCAAATAATAAAAACAAAAAAATTAAAAACAGGTCACAGTAACCTATTTTCAGTATCAATTGATATAATTTGTACTATCAGTATTTATAATTTTCATACTGAAATTGTTAAAATTCCAAAACCAGATTCTTACAAGCTATATAATTTGTATTACAAAAGGTTTACTTGGAAAAATAGGTTGTATCAAATTAGCTTTTAGGCAGCTGCGTCTCTTAAGAGAAAAATTGAAAGAACTTATAAAATATTAAGTACAAACTTTTATGTAATATATTACAGGTAGAATTTATTGAACATATGTATTGAAACTGACTTATGTTGTCATTTTTTTGCTCTATTGTCGAACTGGTTTTGCTTTCTAAGGCATGGAAATAAATTAGGAACGTTTATCTTGGTAGTTGTGGGGATTTTCCAAGAAAAAAAATTTAACTAGAGCTCTAGGAATTGTTTTCTGATTTTGACAAATTGCCCGAGTAAAGGAAGTTGTTCTTAATGCTAGGCAACAAAATTTAGTCGTGAAAATATTTTTATCTATAAAGAAATTTCTAATTAAAATTCATGTTTGACATTTACTGTGAACAAATATAACCCCAGAAAAATTGTTATTCTATTCTTTTTAGAATTTCTATTTATAAAATCTTTTACTGTGATAAAGATTTGAGCCAGTCCTAACAGTAAAGTTGCTTTATTCAGAGCTTCAAAAGAAAAAAAAAAAAAAAAAAAAAAATATAAATTATTTTCAAAATATTTTGCCAATGCATTAAATTCATAATTTAATTTTATTATATTGTCTCCACAGATCAACTCAAAGCACTTCTGCTGAAACAGAGTGGTCAATTACCTCTGAGGTCCAACTTGAGCCTTCATCAAGTTATTACCATAAGCCTTCAGAAAATCAACACCCTCACAAAATTCAAAATAAAGTTAAGATTTCTAAGTTAGTCATGGAATATGTCTTGACTGGGTTGAGTCAGTGAAGATGATATCTTTGTTGATTCAGTGTTTTGCACTATTTGAAGAAAGGTACAGGCTAAACTAAGTCCAAAGCTGCTTTACCTAGGTGTTGATGCTTTTATTAAACAAATTTCCAATGTTAAGAAAAAAAAATACAGCCATGACACAAACAAAACACAAATTTTGCAAATTTTAAAACAATTGCTATGGTGCCCTCATTTTTAAGGGGTCCACCAAGACAATTTTTTGCTTGCCCCATCTAAAGCTATATATATATATATATATATATATATATATATATATATATATATATATAGTCTAAAAAAGAAAAAAAGATATAGTCTAAAAAAGAAAAAAAGATATAGTCTAAAAAAGAAAAAAAGATATAGTCTAAAAAAGAAAAAAAGATATAGTCTAAAAAAGAAAAAAAGATATAGTCTAAAAAAGAAAAAAAGATATAGTCTAAAAAAGAAAAAAAGATATAGTCTAAAAAAGAAAAAAAGATATAGTCTAAAAAAGAAAAAAAGATATAGTCTAAAAAAGAAAAAAAGATATAGTCTAAAAAAGAAAAAAAGATATAGTCTAAAAAAGAAAAAAAG
>OZ038520.1:1773929-1921429 GCA_964036315.1 Acanthosepion esculentum
TTTGAAAATATATTTACTTTAAGTTTATAATAACAGAAGTGGACTTTTAAAACAAACACTAGCACAATTAAGTGCTTGTCAGTACCTTGTAAATCCCTTGAGTGATTTATGAGGTGTTGGCACATATTGTTCTCAGGAGACCTTATCTTTTAAAACAATTTAAGAAATTGACAGGTGAACACTTTAAATTTTTAAGTATTCATTAATCTTAAAAATGCTGGAAAATGTTCTCTAATCTAATTTTTAAAATGTTGAATTTAAATTTACTATAGTTGTTGCTCCAATTTTTGATTATATCATGTATGATTAATCATACATAACACTTTCAAAATAGGGGAGCATTATGTATACATAAAAAAATTAAAATTTTAAAAATATTGGGTGCAAATGACTTTTAATGAGCCTAAAAAGAATTGGCATTTTATATTCTGCAAGGAGTTCTACTTTTAACTAATAAAACAAATTTTGGGACTGAAATAGAATTTCACAAAATTCCATGAAATTAAGGGGGTGGGAGGGGGGTACATATGTGGAGAAAAAAAAAATCTTTTTAGCAAGATTTTCTAAAAAAAAGAAATTCCAAGAATAATTTCATTAATTTGTGAATAAGTCCTGAAAGTTTCATTAAAATCTGACTATTTGATTTTTGCAAGAATTTTCAAATCGATGCATTTTTCACTGTGCAAAAACACTAATTGTAAATTAACATCAACCACTGATGTCAAAAGAATTTTTTTAACCAAGAAAGGATTAAAAAATTAAAATACTTTGGTTTTCCCTTTTAATAAAAACAAACATTTTGATGATAAAATGTTAAGTTTGGGGTCTTTTTTCATTATGCTATACTGTTTTTCAGCAAAAAAGTGGGAGGTACCTAGTTTTACACATATTGGAGCCTATACTCAATTATCATACAATTAAAATACATTAATGTACCTAATTCATGTAATACACTAACTAATAAATAGTGAGATATAATACACTAATGTACCTATACATGACAATACATATGTAAATTACAAATGTTTCAAGAATTAAATGCACACACAGACACCATGTATACAGGTGGCACAGATATAATCAATGAAATACAACAAAAGCAATTTAAAATATATTTAATATTTCAATATTTAAAATACATACTAATCTCAAACCTATGATATCCACAAAAACCAATGAAAACAATTTTAAAATCTAAACTCCATATTATTCCACTTTCAAAATTTCTGAAACTAAAACTCAAATGCAAATAACCAAACTGTCCAACAAACAGAATTAACAAAGTTTGCAATAAGAAAAAAGGAACCAGGCAAAAATGAAATGCAAGTAAGCAAATATATACAAATTTAATTAACAGGTAAGGCGGCAAAAACTTCAAACTATGAATTGACATCTACACACAAAAGCAAGGTCATACAAGCAAATGCAGTGGTTTGTCTTCTAGACAAAGCAGATCTGGACTGAGGTTGTTTACCTAAGCCTCCCCTCAACATGGGATGTGGCACAAGGTCATTTTTAATGTGCAGTGATTCCAAGCCTGTAGGCTAAGGCAAAAATTCTCTGTAGACCCCACATACACAGGGTCAGGCTTGTCTACTTCCCCAGATGCAACTTTACCCTTTGGCATAGCCTCATCTGGCTTACTCTCTGCCCAAAGGCAGGGAGTTCAACAAGTCAGCCCAAACTGCCTGAAACAGCAGATCTGGACAGAGTCATGTCAAAGTGAAAACCGGTATATTTTTATTGGCTAAGAAAAATATCCCAGCATGCATTTGTGGACTTCTGCTTATAGGGGGGGGGGGGGTTGCAATCATTCCAAGTATAAATTGAAATCACCCTCCGCACTCAATCTAATACATGACTGCACTCATATTTACTTCCCTACCCTCATTTCTATGGGGCCAATAAATACAAACATTCGCATATATGACAGAAAATGTTTTTTGTTGTTTTAATATTAAGTTCTTGCAGTTGATAAACATGCTGTGGGGTGAAAGTTTCATGATAATCTATTCCAGGCTTTTGTAAGTAGCCTTTTATAACAAATCTTGCTTTGAAATGTTCATTACTCGTGTTATTAGTTTTAATAGTGTACATCCACCGACTGCCTACAACAGTTTTACCTGGTGGAAGCTCTGTCAATTGTATTGTTTGCTTTTAAGGCAGCTATCTCTTTTTCCATGGCATCTAACCATTTTAGAGAGTCATTTGAAGTAATAGCTTCATTATAATTAGTGGATATATTCTTTACCAAACAATCTATAGTCAAATTTAAATTTTTAACAACAATCTTAAATATCCAGGCATTTTTCATAACCTGCTTGGATATTGCCTGTTGGGTATTTCTACACCAGGATTATCTTCCATATTATCACTTGGATTAATTGATTGACTATAGAGCTTCACTTTCTTGTGTCCCCCCTCCAAAAGGATTTTTCCACAGTTTGGGAAGCATTGCATCATTTTCTTCAACCAGAAGTAAAGAATTGTCAGATGTAGGATTTTCAAAATTTTCAGTAAATTTTACACACCAGTCTCACTTGATGTTTTTAGTCTCAAAATTTATCATAACCTATGAAAACTGCTTTTACACCTTTAGTGTCCAGTTTCTTTCTATCTTGTATGTATGCATAATAAATTGTGGCAAATATGTGCATATTGGTGAGGTTAGGTTTGCAACCCATGAACATTTCAAAGGCAGTTTTTTCAGTTCTTTCACTGTGACAGATTTCTAATATATGCGGTGGTCATAATAGCATATGCCCACAAAAATTTTGGTATCTTTGATTCTATTGATAGACATCTACACATTTCAAATAGAGATCGCCAAGATCATTCTGCAGTACCATTTTGGTGTGCAGAGTATGGGACAGATTTCTCATGTTTAATTTGATTATTAATTAAAAGATTTTCAAAGTTTTAAGAAATTAATTCTGTGCCGTTATCACTTGGGTGTTTTATAGAGCCATACAAAGCAATGTGAGCCAAATATTTCCTTGTGGTAAGAAATGTATCGCTTTTTTGGTTTTAGAAAATAAACCATAATTAGACCAGAATAATTGTCCACAAATTAAAGTGTATATTTGAAGGCATTCAAAGATACCTGTTCAACAAGGGCAGTAGGATCACAATGAACAAGATTGAATAATTTTGTTGCCTTCTTTTGTCAGCTAGCTTGTTTTATATTGCACCATTTTGCTTTGGGTGCCCTCCAGCATAGCCATGTCTGGGTTCCTCTCTGCCCAGAAGAAAAGGGAGAGAGAGTTCGACAAGTCAGCCCAAACTGCCTGAATCAGCAAATCTGGGTCGAGTCATGTCAAACTGTAAACTGGCATATTTTATTGGCTAAGAAAAATATCCCTGCATGCATTTGTGAACTTCTACTTATAAAAGGGGAATGCAGTCATTCTTAATATAGATTTTTCATTCCCTATTACATTCATTTTGGAATTGTTTGGTGAAGTGACAAAGTGACCCATTTTTGTCCATTGTCTCACACATTTGTTTTATTGTATGTACTTGTAGCATTGTGTTTTTGTCTTTTGGACTTTTTTGTTTGTACATGTGCTGTTGTAGGAGCCCTGCCACTATGTAGGTATCTCCCCAGCAGCTCAAACAACTATCTCCTGTTACTTCATTGGCATGGGCAGCAGATAAACCAAAAAAGAGCCTGGATTATTATGAAACCCAAAAGGAAATTTTCAAGGGCTATATATCTGGGAACAAACTTCTAACAATCTCTTCAGTTTTGGAGGCAGTCGCATCTAGGACAATCTCCCTGCTGACCACAGATTTAAAAACAAGGAAATTAATTGGCATCAGCAGAGAGATAATAGAGGAGTCGCAGAATAACCTCAATTTCTCCTCCAAAGATGCTGGCCAGAAGATCCAACACCATGTGGGACATCTTGCTGGCTACAGTCGAAGAAGCCAAGACATTAGCAGGAAGCATCCCCACCTAGAAATTGATGAGGCTGCAAACAGTATATAGGCACCAGAAAGATGAAAATTTCACTTCATGGGGTGCTCTCCAAGGAAGCCTTCTTGAGCTGGGGGATTTTGAAACAATAAAGAACAAAGTGGGCGTTACCTCCAGGGAGGTCATTTCACAGGTGACAAGAGCTTCATGAACATCCAACATTCTGATGTGCCAGAGCTGGAACATTCTAATAATTGTGAAAGGCTGTCGATGCCACTGCTAGTGCTGTGGGGCTATGTGGCACTTGTTGAAAGTGTGCCCCAATACCACCACCCCAGCAACCAACAAAGCAAAGGAAGTAGTGGTGCCAGACAAGTCCAGACAAGCCCCCAATGGCCTTGGTGAATGGCAACGGGTTACAAGGAGGCAAAAGCTGCAACCTATCCTCCCCAGCAGGACGTTCCACAGGAGTGAAAACATCAACATAAGCAGTGCCTAAGGCAGCAGCAACCAAAGCAGCAGCTACAACAGCAACAAAACCTGTAATCACAGCTGCAACAGTCAGATTGTGGAATGGAGGCAGAGAATATGCCTCCACTGTGATCTTCCTCCTTAAAAAGGAGGAAGACAACGATAAGTGTAAGAAAAAAAAAAAGAGAAAAAAGTTTGGCCAAAGCAGGGCAGAGAGGGCCATGGAACATGCCAAGTCCCAATCTGCCCTGCTTCACCAAATAGAAAAGAAACTTATACCAACAAGGCAAATAGCCTACCCACTTCCTTGCCATCTCCTTCCCCATATCAACATCCAAACCAACCCCACTCAAAAAAAAGATCCTCTTCCTCAAGAGGGAGGCAATCTGTTAAGTAGACAGAAAGGCTCTCGAGGGGGACCTCTCCTCGCAGAGGAAGGCCCACTTGAAGGAGTTATTTAAATGCTCTTCTGTCTACTTTCTGTTGATGGAGAACCCCAGGAATTTTCCCTCAAGCTCTTATTAGAAATGTGGGAATCAAATTTAAGGTGTGAGACTTTTTAGACACTGTCCAAAAAGCTTTTACCACAATAAGGCTCAAATAGAGTTTTTAAATTGTCAAAACTGTGCAGGGAGGGTCCCAGTGTTACTCCATCCCTCACTATATAGGGTCCTTAAACTAATAGTCAGTATGGACCTTAGTCCTCCCCCACTCCACAGATTTCCATCCAGCCTGCATTTAAAGAACTTGCTTAAAAAATGTATATCAAGCTAGCCAGCTTGAATGCAAGGTGCTTGAGGGTTTGGAGTAAGGCTGCCCACATGCTTTGTGATCTTCTGTCCTTCAGTGTAGATGTGGCTGCAATCAAGGAGAGACACTTTCTTTGTAATGTTGATGCTCATGTATTGTCTAGCAATTTTGTTGTCTATTCGGCATACAGGGACCAGCTGACCTGAGCTGTTTCCTTGCTGGTTAAACATACCCTGGGTGCAAAGGTGGACCTTGTCAATGTTCATGTGGGGGGCCAGTTAATTGTGGCTAATATTGCTGTGAGCAGTAGTTTATTTTGAATTGTTGCAGTTTGTGCGCCCAACTATCAGATGGAGCATGGGTCCTTTTCCTGTCAGCTGGATCTATTCCTGGTGAATTTGTCACGTTTATTCATAATGGGGCACTGGAATGCCATCCTGGATCCCAAATTAGGGGATGGGAAGCTAGCGGGAAGTCAGGTGATTGTAGCTTGGTTGATTTGATTGGCAAGTTTAGTCTCGTCGATAGATACCAGGTTAATCACCCAAAAGGGGAGATGTAGTCATGAGTTCTTAGGTGGCAGTTTATCTGGGTAGCCAGCTACCTGGATAGAATGTTAGCAAGAAGGATTGATCTAGATTGTTCCACTAGTTCAGTAGACATTCCTCCTAGGGTGTCAGGCAGCCTTGAAGGTCATTCCTTGGTCCAGTGACCTTAGATTATCCAAATATTAATCTACGCCCAGGCCTTTTTCCCATTTCACCTTAACAGAATTACTACTCTCCCAAGCAAACGTACACAACAGTATGAAGAAATCAAAAGAAAATGGTTGAATCCATCAACACAACAATAAAAAAAATATCTCCACATGTGACAGTACTTGGCATAATTTTCAGTTAACAGTATGAAAATAGC
Organism: Acanthosepion esculentum; assembly: GCA_964036315.1. Lineage (NCBI taxonomy): Eukaryota > Metazoa > Mollusca > Cephalopoda > Sepiida > Sepiidae > Acanthosepion > Acanthosepion esculentum. The sequence continues at coordinate 1,779,985 of OZ038520.1, forward strand.
ATTCTCAAAGTTGCTAAGGACATTTTGTTTTGTTATTATTAGTTACATTAATAAATTCATTTCATTTTTTGCCTTGAAAAGTCCACATTGGACGAAACATCGGCTACTATTAGTTTTCCTATTGTCTTTTATAGTCTTTTTCTTAGATAAATACCCAATCAACTTCAAACGACAAAAACTGATTAAATGTAAAACACTTTTTAAAATCCAAACAAAATAAAGTTTAAATGTAGAATCATTGCCTGACAAAACTCACTTTTTGATTTTTTCTTTGATTCAATCATTTTTAGGGTCACTTCTTTCCATCTTGGCAGGCTTTTTAGTATTTTTGTGCGAGAAAGAGCATTTACTTCATTTCCAATTGCTGGTCTAAGTTCATTGAAAAGAAAATGGCATCTTTCTATAACTGGAGCACACACCTCTTTGTAAGATTGTCCTTGATCTTGGTGAGCCTAAAAGTAAATCCAAATACAATAAAATTATATATTAACATTTTTCACAAGCTGATGTCCTAATTTTATACACACTACCTATTTGTCTACCAAAGTTCAGGTTATTTTTAAAATGAATACAAAATATAAACAATAGAAAAGCTCTCCAAATTTCTGATAGGAAATTAAGTTTCAGCATAAAATTGAGTATAATTAACTTGAACTGAAATAATGAAACCTTCTCCAATGTTCTGACTTAAATCTTCATTTCTAAAAGAACTTAGAGAAATATTCAATATAAAGATTACCTTGATGAGTGACCATCTTGCTTGACTGACCACTTTCAAAATTTCCATCAGAGCTCGTGGCATAACAATTTTACTTGGGTTATCTCCATGAAGTTGTTCTATGAGACTCAGGGCAACATGACCTAAGTCATGATGCTTCAAGAGCACAGATAGAAACAAACTGAAAAGAAAAAAAAAAAAACAACTGTATGAGTATTTCAATTCATTGACAAAATAGTTTCTAATTTCAAAAGATTTAGCATAAATTAGCCTGTCATTTGATACAATCATTAATATTGAGGCTGATAGTGCAGATTAAATTTCTCAGTTATTAACTGATCATTACTATTGATTACACATTAATAGACTTAATTGGTTTGGTTTGCTTTAGTTTTACGGCATATTAACCTCAATGGGTCATTTAATGCTGACAATTTTTATTGTTGGTAATTCTTTTTTTTTTAAATCTATTTCTGGTAAAATTTTTCATTCAAAAAATCTATTTCTGGTAAAATTTTTCATTCAAAAAATCTATTTCTGGTAATGATTTTCTTTCAAATATGTATCACTGGTAATATTTTTCTTTTTTTTTCAAAAAAGTTTAGCTGGCAATATATATTTTTCTTTTTTTCAAAAATATATCGCTCTTTTTTCAAAAAACATTGCTGGTAATATATATTTTTTTTAAACATAGCTGGCAATATTTTTTCAAAAACATATAGCTGGTAATATCATTTTTCAAAAATGCACTGCTGGCAACATTCTTTCGAAAACATAGCTGGTAATATTATTTTCCCAAAAACGTATAGCCAGCAACATTATTTTTTTAAAAAACGGCCTTTCTGTTGGACGCAGTTCATCATCATACCCGGGATGCGGATGTAGTTTGTCATACCCAGGAGGCAGACTTAATTGGGAAGAAACCAGACATCAACTAGGCCATGTGTTAATCATGAGTTCAATCCCTAGATTGGGTAGTATAGAAAAAGTACTCTGGTTCAGTTGAAGAAATAGACAAAGGCAAATAAACTAGAGAAACTTGCACTATACAGTTAAAAATCATGCCTTTTCAGTGACCAGTTGTATAACACACAGGTAAATTTTTTCAAATATGGTTAAAATTAATGCATTTTTGGTGACTAACCTACTTGGTTGGGCTAAATTCTCGCATTACTTTTGCCTAAACATAACAGTACAGATAGGCTCCTTTAGTTTGCCACCTATAGCCTAGATTCTTTCTGTTGCTACATAAACAGCAGAATGTCATTTACTATGTGTGCCACTTAAATAAAGAATTTGTTTTTTTTCTTTCTTTGCTCCAATTTCTGTTCATCTTTGTACATGTTTACATCACTTTGCCAATGGCACCTCTTGTCTGATGCATATCTATATTGTGTTTCAGTTGTGTTCCTTATTCTCTCTTCCTGATTATTTTTGTTATATTTTTTACATTTACTCATATTAGATCTTTTAATTATCCATTTTATATTAAAATATTTTGACAAGATGCATTATAATATGGTAAATGATGATTGCACAGGGTAATATAACGGAAAACTTTAATTCTAATAGCTTTACAGTTTACAGTAATATTATCGATCAGAATCAACAAAATTGAGGACCATTATAAAATCATGTCCCCACTATTCATATATAAATTATATATAAATTATTACAGTACATTCTACAGGAAGAAATTATTTACAATACACCAAAGAAAACTTTTTTACTTAACATTTATTAACTAAAAACCATGGGATTCTTGATCCTAATCATTACACACAGCACATGTTTAAACAAGCAGAGTTTCTAGCAAAATATAACAAAACATGTATTTTTACTTAGAATGAATAATTAACATAACCTGAACTCTGTACCTCAACTTGTGACAGTTTACATTATGTACTGGTAATTCTGACAAGAAGTTGTCATTGGAAAGGCAATACCTGAGCTATGTAAACACTTGCAAAACAAAGATGAAACAAAACATCAACTATACAACTTAAAAATCAACAAATACCTTATATAAATGAGAAATGAATAGATTTTTTCCTATTTCAAATTTGCAGTCGTGTAGCGACAAAAAGGAAGAAAGCTAGGCTATGTAGGAGGCGGGCAGACTCAAGGTAAAGGAGCTACTATATTCAGGAATGAACAAAAACAAAAGTGTAGTATATAAAACTCATTTTATAGTAAGTAGTTTTTCCTCACCATTTTGGAATAGCTTTGTACAAAATGAGAATAAAGACCATTTATTTACTATAAAATATATCTCAGATGATACCTAGTACTGCAATATTTGACTATGGTAGGCCTACTAGTATTGTTCAGAAGTTTGGGGTCATATACACAAACTATAGGAAAAAAAATTCAGGTTTTTCACAAAAGATTTCAAGGGTTCATACTAAACTAGTATACACAAGTGTATTCGGTATATGCCATAACAGAATGAAACAAATTGAGTTGTGGGGAGTTGACTTTCATGGAAGGGTATGAACCTAGTTAATATGTTTATTAATATTTTCACCATAATGGATTCAATTGAGATATTTATACATAAGAGGGCCTTGAGGAATACGTTTTTGTTTCCATAGTGCATTAATGCATGATGGACCTCACTTTTGGGATTGCACTTCTGATTCCAAACTTTCTTCATGAAATTAAAAAAAAAAATTTTTTTTTTTTTTTTAAATACGAGAGAGGATAAGCTATTTTCAAAAGTTCAATCTCAATGTCAAGTGATGCTTTATTTTATATCTTTTACTTCATTACTAAGTTAATTATCCTTTATCTTTGGAGACAGACTTTGTAATGATTGGATATATATCGACTTATGTTCTATTTCCATGAGCAGTTTAGTGCGACCTGGGTTGAAATATGATTAAAGTATTTTTTGAAACTGACATTTGTCTTGTTTTCAGTGCATGATATTGCAATTTTGAACTTTTCTCCTTTTTTCAACAGTTTAGACTTTATTAATTTGGTTTCTAATTTTCCAGAGATATTGGTTCCTCAGAACATTAAGGATTGTCCCCCTAAAGAATGTAAAAGGGAATGAGAACAATCTGCCCCTGTGAACTGAATATAATTTGGTTAAAAATTCTCAGGTTAGAGAGAATGACAGATAGGTGTGTAAAGGCATAACATCATTCAATAATGTTTGAGAGATGGCTATAAAAGAGGCTTTAATCATGTCGGGGAAATATTCAGCATGTAACAGGATTTTTATCATTAGCTTCTGCTACAATTTTTTCACAAAAAAAAAAAAAAAAAAGATTCCACATTCTGATGACACAAGGTGATATCAACTAATATTGTAAGATCAGTTTTTAGTATGAGATTTTTTTTCTTTTAAGAACAAACAGCTGTTTAATAAGCAACTTATTCTTTGCAGCTATATAAGCTAAGCACAAACCTTTTAAAGGACAGCTTTCTAAATCTGTAGCTATATCAAATCAATTTACAAGTCATATTCAAATAAAAGAACCAGGTTTTCTGGATTAGGAATTACAAATATTTACAACATTGACTACCAAGAGTCAGAAATATTAAGAGTTATCTAGTTTCTTTTTCTAGATGTTGCATATTGGTTCAAGGTATATTTTGAGTTAAGGTATGCTTTGACAGTAGGATCTTGGTATATTTTCTACATTATTATAATATCTCTTCTCTTCAACTATAAAGAACCATCATACTTTAAGGTCAAATTCACGGATTTTAGAGAGAGGAGAAAAAAAAAATCTCTTACACTTACCGGCTGACTTCTTCTACAGGGTGATCTGGCGGGAAATCAAATCGTACATTATTGTGTTGTTGTTTAGAGTACTGTTCAATTATTGCAAGAAATGCTTTGACAGTAGGATCTTGGAGCCTACCCTCAGCAAGTGCCTGAAGAAATGGTCTAGCAGCATCAGCTTGTGATGCTTGTCGACCAAACAATCTTTCTTTATCTTGTTGGAATGGAATATTGTCTTCAGTAGTTGGAGTTGTTCCTATAAAAACAAAACAGGAAAAATATATATATAAGTTTCCGAATTTTGAAGAATATACACTAATTTTTTTTCTGTTCCAATAGAATAAATAAAAAAAAAGTTTGAATTTCTCAGAAAGAAAAACCCTTAGCAATAAGATGGTTATTCGCATTTCAAAAATTTAAATTACATTAAAAACATAACATTAATAGGTATCTTGGAGTTACGTAGTTTACAGTTCAAAAAACATTAAAATCATGAAACTTCTTTCAGTTTCAATTGCTGATCTCATTTATATAAGGCTATTTTGATAAAATTAGTATGTAAACAAAATTTGTCCTCCTTTTATAAAGATAAAATTCTTTCTCATGTATGATTAGTTTTTATTCTGTCTCTTTAAATTGTGTCAATATTTCAATGACAGCCAGCACTTTCTTAAAGTTGACAATTTTTACAGCTGTGTTTTTAAAATTTGTGTTCAGAGTTGTCTCCCTACACATATTGATGGATATTGCAGTTCAAATCTTATATTTTCTTTAAGGATTTATTTTAAAACTGTATAAATTACTTATTGTATTTTGCCCAAACTGTCATGCTCTCATTTTCACCTAGATGTTTTTAAAAAATACATAATAGTTCTTCAACTTCTGCAAACAGGTTATCTTTTCATAGTTTTTTTTTTCTTCCTTTAAGCCATTATAGAATTCCTTGTAATGTATGCTGATAAAAACTGTGATGACAGTAATAGACATTAGAGTGATATAACTTGAAATGGAACTTTATTTCCACCTTTAAAGGAACAAAAGGAAGACAAAGCACTCAGTGATTGAGTATTCAAACAACTAGCATTTGTGATGAAGAACCACTTCAAATGACCTTCAGTTACAAGTGATAAGACCAAGAGTATATTATTACTACGACTTTTACATTGACTAAGTCATTGATATTACATTTCCGTCCAGTACTGTCATATAAAGTTTAGTTCGAACCAAAAGGTAGAAATGATTATTTTGATGGCTTTTGTTGGATGATATCAACATTTGACTTTAGATGGGACTTTGATATAATACCACTTTCAAGAGATAAGATATGAAATTTTCCAGGATTATTTCTATAGAAGGGGCTTATAAACAGATTTAGACTGCAAATCACCATTAGAAGCTGGAATGCAGAAGGGCCATTCCAACTGTCCAGAAAGTCTTTCAATTAGTTCCAATAAATGGAATTTTAGTGTTTTTAGTTTGAAGCTTTACAATAATCATTTGTTTGAAGGATTTGACCAATGATTCATTTCATGAAACAAATTTCAGCAAAGTTTAACCTTCATATCTGCAATAAAACAGTGCGTGTCAAAATGACTGTTTTGCTCTTGACACTGCTATTAATTTGTTCTATCTTCACTCCCATGTCAATGTTTATTTTAAAAAGTGATGATTAGAATTTAAATAAGACCCAAATGAAAGTAAATTTATACATTTTCTTTGTTCTTTGAGAATTTATGGTAAAAATATTAAACACCATATTTTTCTATTTACAACATTCTAAAAATGCAAACCAACTAATATGAGGCAATGTTTATCCTTTACCAATTTATAAAGAAATACAAAAATTTATTCATAAATTTATAAAAATTTACTTAATGAGAAAAATGTGAACCAACCACAATAAAATTATTTACCATTTTATAAAATTTGAATTGATTGGCAATTCATTTTATAATCTTTTAAATAAACATTATCAAGGGAGTTTTAGTAGTTTAAAGTAAGTGTGGTGTCAACAGAAAAATCATCCTTTTGACACCATTTTTTGAAGGTTAAACATTGCCTAAATTTCTAAGTTTTGTAGTCATTACTTCCCTTTTTGACACGTTAAAAATTGCATTAATTTCACGACCTCCCAAAATAAGATACATCTATGAGAAACAGTATTCATTTCACAAAGAAAATTATTTTATTGAATCCCTCATCCCAAAATTAGTCATATTTCAGGCATATACTACCAATGAATACTTTAAAGAAATACTGTTGTCATATTTTGGGCATGAGCAGACCAGTCCACACTTTCCAGTCTTAAGTTAGAAGTTCCACTAACAGCTTCTTCCTGCAAACCACTGCTCTGGAGGATGTTTCCCCCCAATCACTACAATCTTAACCTGTTCAAGTCTAGGGTTAAACATTATATCCCCCTACTATCCGTATGAACTACCTCTTAAAATAAACCATTACCTTGAGTGGCCACTGGGCCTTGTACAGGGTGAAAAAAAAAAAAAAAAAAAAAAAAGAAAAAGAAAAATAGTTAAGGGTGGTATACTTTTGACTGTCTGCTTATGTCCTTCAAATTGCACTTCTAGCTGTTTTTACATGGTGTAAATATGAGGTTTTTTATGGATGTATGACTGAAAACAAAATTAGTTTCTGTGTTGTACTATAAAACAGTGAGAAGTTAGAAGGCATGAACTGTTGAAATGAAACTTATATGAACAGTCAAAAGTGCTCTTCTGTGTCATGGCATAACTTTTGTTCTTGAGAATGCAATTGTTCCCAATGTTTATAATTGATTCCATTAGTATTGCATTCAGTTGTACACTGCTGAAATTGGCTTTTGGTCCAACAGAAAACTTTGAATGGTCATAACATCATTGCTAATTGAGCTACCAAGATACATTCGATATTTTATGTTTTGCTAAGTTCTATGGGTCTGTATTAAAGGTTTTTAGATCTACTGAAAAAAAAAACAATTTTAAATTTGGGATACTCAGTATTAACTTATTTTAAACTGGTTACACAGCAAGTTGGCTTTTTAACTATTCATTGGTCAAATGCTAAATTAGCAAATTTAATCATAGGTTTAGTTACCTTAAGAATTATTTATCAATATAAATGTCAAAATGGTAATAGAGAAAAAAAAAGACCAGGACAAAACATACACTTGTATAGTATTTCCTATGTAAGTGTACTTTTGAGAAGAAAGTGGTATCCTCCACCCCTATTAATGATGCTTATGATATCCTAAGCTAATATACATGCTGAAAGAGGATAATCCTAAATATGACAAGATTTAGAGAAAAAGAAAAATGTCTCACCAGGAGTACTAGTACAAGAACTTGATGTCCTACTTTCTCCTTTCTCTTCTTCGAAAGGGTTTTGCGGTTGTAAAACCTGCAAACCTCCAGCAAAAAATTCAGATTTGAGCCAATGTTCGAATTCTTGTTCCTCAACTGAAAGAGTTGTGCTGTTTGCCTGATATCCAGCATGTAATCCCAAAAGCAAACCAAGAGTTCTCTCAGTGTCCATCAAAGGTGATGATACTGAACTAGTATCTGTTGTCTGGACTATATCTTTTTCAGGCTAAAGGAAAAAGAAAAAGTAAGAATTACATTGAGCTATATATTAAATGCCTGATCAGTATTAAAGAGCTTTTATTTTATGGAAGAATGAAATATCTGGTTTATCTGGCTAAGCAATTATAAATAAAAATGGATAAGATACATTTTTGCACAGTATCAAGTGTCTAAGTGAAGAGTCATATTTAATAAAAAGTGACTATTATATTAGATATTAAAAAGGCTGTGCATTTGAATCATTTTAGTATTGATCTCTATCAAGTTTTGGTAATAGATTTATATACACAAATGTTTTAAATAAAGCAAGAAAGGTATGGCTCATTATCTGAGATGGTAAATTAATTTTACAGGTTTTATTAAAATTTATTGCCTTCTTAAAAAGCAGGCTACATGAATTTGAAAATTAATGGCACTAAATTAAAATACAGGAAAAATTCACATGTTTGCCCATTTTCCTCAAAAATAAAAAGGAATACAAATCTTTACTATTACAGTTACATCTATATCACAAATGCTTTTGAAATTGAATATAAACTAATTTTCAGCTAACTACAAATTATTATATACCCATTTCTCAATTGAGGAAAATATGTCCCCAATAACTACCACCCAAAAAGCATTCTTTAAGATTATTCAAAAAATTGTCTAAATAGCAAAAGCTATAAATCCCAATCCAGTGTATGCCTTTGAGAGTATATTATTAGTTTCCATGATAAACTTATACTTACATCAACATAATTTCCAACAAAGAATGACTTCATTTTATCCTTGGAATCCTCACTATGATAAGCAACCAAGAAAGCAGATGTAGCTTCACAACCTAAAGTGTTAAAAACAAGCAAGAATATATTAAATACTGAATAAAGATTGCAAAAGAGTGGAGGTAAAAAAAGTTGAGCTCAATATACTTTGGAAAACAATTTTATTTGCTGATATAATTTGTTAGCTTTGTGTAACTACTGAATGAACAATTGTTTTAAATCATAAAGTAAACATTTATCAGGTTGAAAGGAAAATAAAAATTAGGTTGTGCTTAAATATTAAACTGAAAGTTATCCAATTACCATTTAAGTCTTCAGTAATTTAGAAACTAATTACTCAGTTTCCATTTAGTTTGATTCATTGGCAATTTAATAGAGTTTTTACTATACTAAGAGTTAGTAATCCAAAGAATGCTATAATTTCAAATGGCAACAAGTTTTGGTAAGACATGCATGATTTCTTTAATTTTTTTTTTTTTATAGGAGTTTTTTTTAATGCAGTTTTTACTTCAGTCTAAATTGTTTGAATGATTAAAAAAAAAAAAAAAAAAAAAAAAGATCAAAGTGACAAAGTAGTTATGCAGTTTTGTCTAGTTATAGAATAAATGTAAAACTGCTACTAAAAACAGAAATACATGTTTCAGTCAGAAGGTAAATTTTATTAAAAATAAAAAAATAAAATAAAAAATTACTTGAATAGTCCAGAACAACATCTTTACCACATTGTGTTTGGGTTTTGAAGTCTTGGACATCATAAACTTTGTTGTGAATGACAATCCAAAGTCCACCATCCTTGTTATGATTTTCAAGATCAGCTTTTCGAATCAGAGGAATGTCTTCATAACACTTTGGAGAAAATTTTTCTAAAGAATGGCCTACATTAGAAATAGATAATTGCAATTTGATTCAGAGAGGAAAAAAGGTATTTAAAAAAACAAAAAACATTTAAGAATGCCAACAATATTAGCAAATGGATTTTTATCCTCAAACTAAACAAAGTTTTAATTAAAAAAAAAAAAAAAAAAAGAAAAGAAAAAGCCATTGAATAATTTTAGTATAATCAGTAAAATATTTTTGTAAGTTTTGCTGAGAACAAAGCCAAAAAGATTGACAGTACCTCCCATTTCATGAGTTTTTTTAAGTGATTATATATATATATATATATATAAATGAGCAAACTGGAGAAACATCTGCTACAAAGGTATAACTAACTTTGAAAAGAATAATCTCAACCACCCGAGAGAATTAACACTAAATCTCATGCTAAAACATCAGCCCATATGACCGTCAACCCTTCAGTATGCCCTTTGTGTGGATTTGTTTGCAAATCATGTGCTAGATAGTTGTCTCGTACAAATGATAAACATAAAAACTGAAGTGAAAGATGCTCAGATGTCAAAAACGACAGGAGAGTCCTTCATATGAGTGTCTAACAATCGCAAATAGCATGAAACCCAGGGTCACAAACTTGCATCAATCCAACTATATATATATATATATATATAATAAAAACACAGCTCAAAAGCAGAAGGCCATGAGTGCGGGCTAAATTCCCTATATAATTCTTTCCATTCACTTACTAACCATAACATTACAATAGGCACATGAAGAGAGCATACGCCACAGATGTGGGTGAGGGAGTATATTTTATAGATAATCACACTGAAAAAAAAAAAAAAAAAAAAAAAAAAAAAGAAAAAAAAAGAAAGAAATAAACTATCATACTGAAAAAAAAGAATACTCACCACAAAAGCCAGGCCACGAAAGGTCATCTTTGTCATCCCTGTCAAGACCAGGAGCAAGTTTATTGAATTTATCTAAGATGTCAAGGATTCCATCAAGGACAACAAGTGCTTTAGATAACTGAAGTACAGCAGGATTTTGTAGCTGGAGTAGCACCAGGCAAGTTACAATCTCAGGAAGGAGAACACCTGAAAAGTGAAAATATTGAGTCATCAAAGTATCACCTTTGATATCTTAAACATTGTTTGAAAGATTTTTTTGTGCAAATTAATTCTTATTCTAGTTAAAATTTATAAACTGGTTGAGGTTTAAAACAAGGATGTAGTAGTCCTTAGTAACTAAGTAAAAAGTTCACTTGTTATAGAATGAAATAGAAATTAAATCATGCAGAACTTATATATCAAGCTTAAATAAAGAAATGAGAAAGGAAAAAACAGGAAAACTTACCAGTTACATCCTGAGAAATAATCTTCGAAATCAACGAAAAGTGCTTGCTGCTATAACTTGCTAAGCTTGCTGCAGCTGGCAAGACATCAGCCACATGACAACACAGCTGGTTCATATATTTTCTAAGAACAGATCCAGCACTTAACATGTCTGCTTCTATAATACAGAAGAGTACATTAGTGTGTAGAAGGGAAATACATTAATTTATAGCAATATGGATATAACTAAGATGTTACTAAGATTCAAGAAAATCAATGTGACCAGCTTTAAAATCAGATTGACAAGAAAATACATTTTTATGACTTTAAGGTATCAGTTTCTGTTATAAGAGTACAATTATTCCACAAACTGAATCTTTTACAACTGTCTTATCCAAGGAGTTCAGTTCTAATTCCAAAATCAAAAAAAGTAACTAAAAAAAAAAAAAAAAGTACAGAAATAAGTACAAATGCGTTGCAAGCATACTATTGACATGAAAATGTATTTTCAAAAACAAGTTTAAAGTGTCATTTAACTTCCTATTTTATCATGCAAACAATTTGAGAGAGAGAGAGAGACAGACAGAGAGAGAGAGATTTAAAACTAAACTCTCCAATATCTATCAATAATCAACATAGTGATTTACATTGGGATGCCATAAAGTTGCATATTGTTTTCACTATTTCAGAACTGTTTCACGACATTAGTAAACAGCAGCCAATGACTTGAGTGGCTTTTTTTTTTTGCCATACCCGTTGGTATGTAAATCCTTGCTTTATAAACACAAAAGTGACAAAATTCACATCTTACTAAAATTAGGTGCATTTTGGCCTCTTTATATCGACAAATGTTTTGGAATCATTTGCAGAAATAGGTAGACAAAAGCTGCAATTAGTATATTTGCTATTGACATTATTGTACAATACAACACTGGATAGTAGGTTTCAAGCTGTTTTATTGACTAAAATTGAAGCACAGGTTATGAACAGTAAACCAACTACTTTGATTTCAATAGGTTATATGCTAAATTTGTTTTTAAACAAATCAGACCCATACTTTGTGTCACTTACCCATTTCAGTGGAAGCTGCTTTACCATTTTTCTCTTCAAGTGGATAAAGTTTACTGACAAGAAGGCGTTGGAACTGAAGTAACAAATTCAAAGAGGCTGAGGTGTCAGAAGACTCCAAGTTTTCTGATTTCAATGTAGTGTCTTCAGCTAATTCTTGGAGTCTTGAAAGGGTTTGAGAGGTCGCATTTCTGAAATTTACAAAAATTACAAAGGTATAATAAATGAAAATATAAAGTTAAATGGTTCATATGCAATTTGTGAATACTTTCATTTTCTCTACTATAAAGATTATAAAATAGTTTCCTGGTGCATTTTTTAATACTTAACATTGACTTTAGAAAAACATGAATGTTGAGTGAATTTTCTATAGATTAATTTATTTTCTTGGATATTTTTATTAAAATTTAAATGCTATTTGTAAATCTGAATACATAAATATTTCTATTGTATTCACTGCCAATTCAAACAAATGAATTTATCAGAGAAAATTTTTTAATATTAGAATATTGCAAGCTGTTTCAAAGCAGCTAAGTTTTAAACCAAATCAAATTGTAGATAAAGAATCATGCAAAGTGTCTTCAGTTTCAACTTTGATATCTTTTTTTAAAAAGTTAAAACAAAAAATAATTTGAGATTATTTCCGTTTTTCATATAGAAAAAAATGCATTAACAGCAAGCAGAACCTACTTTAGTAGTTGTTGAATGAGCTGTAGCAATGGAATTCCTGTTGTTCCTTCATCTTGTCTCTGCTGTGCCTGTGCCTCAAGCACTGCTTGTTCTGTTTTTAATGCATTGGTGGCTTCTCCAAGTTTTTTGTCTTCTTCCTCATCTTCATGCTCCCTTTCACATTCTTTCTCCTAAAAACAAAGTAACAGTTAATATTCAAGACTGCAAAGGTGTAGGTCAATTTTAATAAAACAAAACATGTAGGTAATATTTGATTAAGTCAGTAATTATACATCATAAAGCAAGAAGAAATCTTAAAGTCAATCAATTTTGCTTTAACATTTCATTAGAAAGTTTTAGTTCTCCTTTTTTTCCTTATAACACTGTATAATCACAAGCCAACTTTAATTCTTTCACTGCTGCATTTTCCCCCCACAAAATACAGCCATTTCAAAAACATTTGAAAACAAAAATCATGAAATGTTAAGATAATGAATGTAATTTTATGTACCAGTCTTAAAACAACATTTTCTGAATAAAAAGCAAGAAGTCTCTTTCCTATTTTGTTATTTTTCTGTTTTTTTTTTTTTTCACATGATAAAAAATGTCACTAATTCCTCATGGTTGTAAAGTTTTGAAGCATGCTATTCAAGAATGCCCAATAAAAGAAAATTACAATCCTTAGAATGTGACTTATTTCCATGGTACATGTTTGATATTTGTGGAAATAAAAAAATAAATAAAAAATACACCTCCAAAAATGATACAATAATTTAATTCAATCACAGGATTAGCTACCATAAAAAATCATTAACAGAAAGTGTCACATGGTTAGAAAGAAAATAGTTACTTGAAATAAAAACTTAGTAACTTCAAACCTGTAGTATTCAACACACTCAAACCCACCCTGTAAACATCAATTCTCAGTTTGCATAACTTCTTACACTGTTTGCAATGATGAGGTCATATTATGGCAGAGTTTACATGGGGTGACATTACACCGGGTTGAAAATTAAGCCAAATATAAAAATTTCTAAGTTTGGAAACATCTTGTTTTGATAAATAAATGGCGACACATTCAATAAATAAACTGATCTATAAAGATCACTTACTTTCTTCTCAATTTCTTGAGCTTCCTTTTTGATTGCAGCTTGCAAAGCAATTTCCAATCCTCCATCAGCCATGAGGCTACTAACTAAAAGGTTAGTCATAAAACGTTGACCAGCACTGAGCATTCCAGCATCACGAGCTAATAAGAGAAATATTTTTAAAAAGTTAGAAAAGTATTTCATTTGAAAGGTAATGACATTGAAATCAATAAGATTTCAAAGCTCTCACATTGTAGATAAGAGAAAAAGTTTTGCAATGTTTACTCTTTGTGCCCACTAAACAAAGCAAAAACAAAGTTTGCCAAAAGGACAGTTATTCCCTGCTTTTATTGCATGCACAATGTTTATAATTTTAAAATACAATGATTAAAATTTTAATAAAAACATGAAAGTAGATTTATACATTTTCTTAATTCTTGAAAATTGACAAAGATATTAAACACTTAATTAGTTTGCTTATTTACAAGAATAATTTTATATTTATAAGAAAAATATGAACCAGCTATAATGAAATATTGTTTACCATTTTATAAATAAATATGGAAATAATTTTTTTATTATTCATAAATTTATAAGAGTATCTAGACTAGAAAATCTATTGAAAAAAATAAATAAATAAATAAAAAAAAAAAAAATGCATTTTCTGGCATTTTTTTATTTTTTTTATTCGTTCCTGCCATATAAATTCACCACTCAACTTGCTTGACAGCAAGATAGACACTAACATTTGACCTCAAAGAAGTCCTACTCACAACAGCTGAAGAGGTCCTGGGAATGCCAGAGGAAAAAATAGCTGTGAATCAAAAGTAGTCCTGGATTTGTGCAACAAGAGACAAGAGCTAAGAGGAAAGAAGCACAAGGTACCAAAATGTGTATAGAAGTGAAGAAGTAGTGACAAGCAGCCAGTGGCATTTGGAAGGGCATCAAGTGATAGCAAGAAGTCCTACAGTCCCCCTCAAATCACTCACCAAGACCAGCCAGCCAAGAGCAGCTGTCATAGGAGACAAAGATGGCAAGATACTGACAGAGTGGAAGTTCTGAAGAGGTGGACTGAATACTATGACAGTGTGTACAATTATGAGCTCTATCCAAATATTTCTTTACTGCAAGCTGACCAGCACTCCACAGAAGGGGGAGATAGTTTGCCAATACTAAAGGAGGAGGTAGAAGCAGCAGTATGGGGCTTTAAACCTGGCAAGGCATCTAGAGTGGTCAATGTACCTTCTGAACTGGTACAAAATGGAGGTGACAAAACTGTCAGTGTCCTAACAGCTCTATGCCAGCAGATTTGAGAACAGAAGAGTGGGTTTAGTCACTACTGACACCCCTTAACAAAGAGTAATCTCAGGTAATTCCAGAATTATAGAATAATAAACCTGATCAGCCACTTCAGTATTTGTATTATCCTCAACTGTCTGAAATCCAAGGCAGAAGAACTGTCAGAAGAGCAGGCAGGTTTTAGCGCCGGATGGACTACAGTGGAACAAATCTTCAACTATAGTCATCAAGAAACATCTGCAAAACTAGGAGTTACTTGTTCCACAATTCCACTGATTTCAAGAAAGCATTTGACTATGTGTGGCATGATGGCCTCTGACATGTCTTCAGAAGATTCAACAGAAGAGCTCATACAAATCATCCAGGCCCTCTATGACCATGCCACTAGCATAGTTCTTTTGGGCAACCAAGTAGAAGAATTCTTCCATACAACTATTAGTGTCAGATAAAAGGTGCCTACTCTCTCCAACACTCTTCAACCCGTTTTTGTAAAGAAACGGGCAGAAAACTCTCCATGACCACAATACCTCTGTCAGTGATAAACCTGTCCACAACCTGCATTTCACAGAAGATATTGACTTTATGGTGGGCAGTAACAATGAGCTGCAAGACCTGGCCAACAAACTTGTTGATAGAGCTGATGCATATGGAACTTAACACAAATCCAAAGTAATGGTGAATAGCAAAAATACCACCAGCATTAGCATCACCATGCACAGTGAAGCCCTGGAAGAAGTGTCCAGCTTCAAATACTTGGAAGCAACCCTGTCAAAAGATGGCACCTGCAACACAGAAATCCGCACACAAATCACCACAGCAATGATGGCCTGACTGGAAAGGATATGGAAGAGCAACATCAGCTTCCATACTGAGTTTAAGCTCTACAAATCTCTGGTCATATCCATCCTCCACCATGGGTGTGAGACTTGGACAATCCTGGTTGAGACAGGAAAAAGTATCCAAACATTTAAGAAAGCATTTCCACATCTCCTACTGAGAGCACAAAACTAATGACTAGGTCATAAGCCTCAAAAATCTCACCACTATTAAGCGTAAGAAGATTGCATTGTTTTGCCATGTCACACAGCCTAAAGGCCTCTACAAGACACTGTTGTAGTCAGACACAAGTGGGGATGGTAATGCAAGAGCTGATCAAACAAAGAGTGGAAGATAAGACAATGCTGGAACTACTGAAGGCTAAAGATAACAGCTAAAGCTTGTCCATTTCTTCTGCCTTTATGTCAACAATCGAAGCCGTCAAGAGACTGATGATGATTAAATAAACATTGTCAAGTGAGTCAAAAAGTGTGTAGAGTAATAGAAGTGTCAACAGAATAACCATCCTTTTGATACCACTATTTTTTTGAGGGTACAAAGGTTAAACATTTCAAAAGTTTGATGGAATTAAGTTGTTGATTAGTTTCCCCCCCTTTCTTGACTTATTAACTATTGTTTACATGGGTACATTTGTCAAGATTGATTGGGTATGGGAAAATGTATTAATCCAAACTCAGTTAAAAAAAAAAAAATGTGTATGTATATATATATATATATATATATATATATATGGAAACACACACAAATATTTTTTTTTTTTTTTTAAGTATTTAATAAGCTTCAAAATGCCCAGTTTAGTCTAAGCCCTAGGTAATTACTTAATGAACAAATATAAATAATGAGTTACATTGTAAGCACTTACTTCGTGTTGCTAGGAGAGAAGAAAGAGCTCTTGCTCTTTCATCAGCAGTAGGTAGTAATAAAGACCAGCCAATTTGCAAAGCAGCTTGTGCAGCCATCTGGATAGTAGATATGATACCTGAAGTACTGGCCAGCATTACTACACGCTGTTTAAGACTGTTCACAACTGGACTCCCAGGTTGTAGTCCAAGAGTTTCTGCACTTTCATTCTGAGAAATTGCAACATGAAGCTGAAAGAAAAATATTAATTTAGTAAGTAAGCTATAATTTGGAGTGGCTTTAATATGACAATAGATGATCATCTTGACACAAATACTGTACAGAATATTGAAGTACTTTGTAAGAATATAAAATTGTTGCAAGCTGTAGCAGGAAACCTGGGATTCTGTAGCACAGACACGGGAAAACGCGCACGCACGCACACACACGTTTCTGGTTCTGTATGCACTGACATGACCTGCATTGAGCACAAAAAGCTACTGACGTCTCAAAAAATGCTCACTTTTTTTTATATGTTCTTGCCAAGCCAGAGAATTTGCATATTGAGCACACTGCCAACTTTAATCAGACTCGATAACATGTGCTTCATCATTCCAGCACCAATGCTCAGATGGTTTGCCTCACTAGCGATTCGCTTAATCTCTCGCACACACACACACACACACACACACATTTAGGCTACGTTACTCTAGCCCTCTTGGACCTTCAAAGTAATTCTCCAGTACACAAGCATAATTGGACTTTAGGTAATTGGTTTGTTTATTTCAAGTAAATCAATTTATAAAATGTGACTAAATGTAGTCTCCAAATATTTATGAAAATAAAGTTAAAATATGAATTCACATGAAGTTGAAAAAGTATTTTTCATTAGATTCAAGTTGATATCAATTATGCATAGTCATTGTTCCTTTATAACCTGGTATTACAAGCAAAATGTGAAATCTTCATTTATGAATTTTAAAATATTCTCAATTCTTTATTGTTATTAAAAGCCAAAAAGTGCAACCAACTGAAAATAAGAGGAAAATAAAATTGTTCAATAACTACCTGGAGATTGAGCAAGTTCAATGCAGAAACAGCCATGCATTCTTTTTCTTGTGGTGGTGGCCAGTCACTTCGTCCATCCATGCCATCACAAACTTGAGACAATAGCTCATCAATTTGTTCAAAAGTTGATTTGCAAACATCCACCACAAATGGCACTTTTGAACCAACATTCCACTGAGGTGTAGCTGACCATGCAAAACTCTGCAATCATTAAATTTATCTTTTGTAAAAAAAAGTAGGAGGTACTTTAAATAGCAAGTTTGACAATTTCTTTAATCTTTTCAATGTTACATGAAAGTTAACATTTTTACTTTTGTTATAAAATATAATTATAGAATACTTGTATTACTACACATTACAATATTAAGATTAAGGTTACTTTACATAATTTTTCCAGTTGTCTAATTCTTTTTTAATAGCATATAGTTTATTCCCAAAGAATATCCTGTCAGACTCAAACAAATCCAATTTTATAAACATCTCAAATATATCCTATTTTAAATGCATTAATTCTACTTATCCTAAAAAATAAAATTAAACTCCATTGAACATCTGAAGAAATAAGTCTTTACTTAAATATTTAGTGGTGGGCACAATCTTAACAGAAGATGACACCATGTTGATAGATGCAAAGAAAACTGCAGGAACAATTACAGGATGTGGATGATATTCCGGTATTTTGTTCAACTGCTAATTTTACACTATTTTTTGCTTGAAAACTATAGCCATTTTTATAAGTTTTTTTGCAAAATAATTGATTATGTCCAATTTTGAACTCCCTAATTTGCGGAGAGGCACGAGTTCTCCTTGGAATCCATGCCAAAAGGACAAGCAAGGAGATTTCAGACTAGCTCAATGTCAGCAGAAGGATAGTGGAAAAGGTCAGAAAGGAACTGGAAGAATCAAGGTTGAAACACCTACTGGAGCCAGACATGCTGTGATTCTTCTTTTGAAGATCAACTTCTAGAAGAACAAATAGCTTGCTGTCTCACCCAAAGGAATTGCCTAGAGTCATGTAGACATTTCCTCATGATGTTTTTGGTTTTGTCAGCAGTGAAGAGGTTATGCTATCCCACTTCTTCTGAGGGCCTCAGGCTAAACACTAATGGTTATATGTTCTGAACAAGATAGTGAAGCCCTGAATTGACCGGATAGCTGTAAGGAGGCTGTACATGTAGCAGCAAGACTGAACCCTGACAATCAGTTCCACTATTTACCCATAGCTTTCCCCCAAAGGTATTTGGGTGTAAGTGAATGTAACAAACTTAAGGAATTTGAACTCTGCTCCCTGATTTCTCATTCCAAGCTGCTATCCATTACACCCACTGCGTATCCAAATATTTCTGTTCCTACTTTAAGTGATTATAAATCAAAACTTCCTTTTTGTTTGATTTTTTTTTTTTTTTTTTTAAATAAAAGAATTTCATTCATTTTAAAGCTATAAGATATCTATTACAAACACACTTACTTGAGTTGGCCCACAAGCAATTCCAGCAATCTTTTTTCCTTCAAAGACATTAATGAGGGTTGGCACACTCCAAGTAATAGAAGATTCTCCTACTTGCTGATAGTCATTTTTCCCCCATCCATAAACTTTACCATCGTCTGTCAAAGCCAGGCAATGCATTGTGCCTACTGCTATGTCAACCACAGTTTTATTAGCCAAAGCTTCAATCTGTTTCGGAAAACGAACATGTTCTTCTGTACCATGGCCAAGTCTGTAATGATCTCCTTTACCCCTGGAAAGGAAAAATATTTTAAACTAAGAAATAATACAAGTTATTTCTTACCAGACTTAATAGTTGCATCTGCAAAATTATTTTATTAGAATAGAATTGTTTAAAGAACAAAATTCCTGTTCATTTACACAAATAACATAAAAGACAAGTTGCTTCTAATAATCAAAAACATTTTTGCTATAGATTTTCATTATAAAATTGTTAAAAACTAAAATTTCAGGTTATATTCAATATTTAAAAATTAGAATACAGATGAAACAAAAATAGTATCATACCAAGAATAAACAACACCATGTCTTGTTAAAGCCAAGCTGAAATGTGATCCACAAAAGACCCGCACAACATCTTGGGTTAGAGATTCTATCATTTTGGGTGTTCGGCATTCTTCACTGCCACCACGTCCCAGTTTGCCATAATCACCATCACCCCAAGAGAAGACAATTCCTGTTAAGAGAAAAAGTTTAAATTAGAAATATTTATGTACAATTGATTCTTAGGTCAAATTAAGTATTCAACTAAAAATTATATTGCCATGTTAACATGTATTTGGGACATATCAGGTTAATTTAAAATCAGTTAAGGGTTTTACAAATGAATACATTTATAAAAACAACAGGGAGATGTCTTAAAGCCTTATAATCAAGGATTTACAGATTATTATTGAAGACACTGCTAACTCCTGTCAATAGCCAAAACAAGAAGCAATTTAACTGAAACTTAATTCCATTAAAAAATGTCTGACTTATGGGTTGTGTCCCTTCAGGACATGAGAAATCATGGCTCTCAAATTTCTAGCCCTTGTCTGTCTTTACCTTTCTGCCATCCATTTACACAAGGTTGTTGACCTTACAGCAATTTATGACAATTGCACTAGAGACTTCCTCTTATCCATTAGAAATCATCTTCCAAGTTCTGACTTCACTGAATGTTGATCTGATTATGAAACTATATCGGTCCACAAAGTCATATATCTGATGAAGACCCCAATACCATAACATTTCAAAACTTATCAGTAGTACAAGGAGGAAATGAAAGCTCCAATCTCTTCCTAAACTATGCTCTGGTCATATATAAGCACAGATCAATATATTTGTTCCATTTTTTTACTAAGTCGTTCCTTTTATATTCCCTTGACTTTATGCATCCTGTCAAGGGAGCAAATTTTTTGTTATTTCTTTTCTTTCCGTATCTGTGATGCTTATTCTTTCTATCTTTGCAGTTTTTTTTAGTTTATCCATTCCTCTTGTGTCCTTGCATTTGTTTTTGAGGCTTCTGTTTAATGACCAATATTCTGTACCATTCCTTAGCATGGTAAGGATTTCATCTGCCATCTATGTTGTTCCACATTTCTCAAGATCATTTTGTTTGCCAATATCACTATAGCCTTTAAATATGTTCCACTTTGAATTCCCAGGCTCAGCCAAGTTTTATTATATTTGATTTCAACAATCAGCATACATTTCTTTCCAATTTCGTTCATTCAGGAGTATCATGTTCAAGTTTAGGCATTGCTTTGATTTCATTTCCATAATTTTATTCTAGGTTTAAATATGATGAAGGCTGTTGCACCAACAGTCAGTACAGATATGTTTTACATTATAAAACTGAACTCTTGAATGTTGATCATTATATAGTCAATCTGGTCTCCTAGATGTTTACATGTTCTTAATCAACTTGGGTGCTTTTGAAACTATCTGTTATTATTTGGTCATTTGCTATGCACCATTGGACCCATTTTTTTTTTCCACACTAATCACTGGATTCTAGTCCATACTTAACTATTTCACTATCTTGTTACTTCCCTACTTTAGCATTTCCTGCAATTTGCATTGGTATTATAAAACTTATCAATTTCTTCCTTTATGCTTTGTACTGGTGATGCTCTTATTACTATAATGGATATATTAAATGGCTTCACTTTCAAAGAACCATTTTGTCAGACAGTTGACAGTATCCTAGAACACATTTATTTATTGGTCAAGTCCTACTCCTCTTTCATGTTTCTCTGCCATCATATATGATCTTGTGTTCATTTCTTACAAAATCCTCATTATTTGTTCACCTAGTTTCAAATACAGCTCTTCATTTCCTACTTATTTTCTAACCAACCATATTGATGTAATGTTTTTATATTAAATGTCCCGTTATTTAATAGGCAATTTAAATACAATTACAGTTTACAGTAATAATTAATACTAAAATGCCAACATAGCTAAAAAGCATCTTTTACACTCTTAAGAGTTATTATTCAAGTTGGTAGCTAAAACCAAGATTAAAAATATATTGATAAAAGGAATATTGCTTTATATCTATTATGACACAAAATGAATTTATTAGATTATATCACTACTCCACTTGCTTAAAAAAAAAAAAAAAAAAAAAAATGCCAAGAATTCAGCTTGAACTTAAAATTTTTGAAAAAGAAAAGAAACCTAAGATGTGCAATCTTTTATAGAGACATTTAAATTCATAGCCTATACTTATGTAAACTGATGAAGAGAAAATATTCCAAGTTCACTATTTTTTGTCATTTCCTATAGCTGCATTGTTAAAATTAAATTATATACAATACCTGTATCTGTAACAGCAATTGTTTGTCCCTCTCCACATCCACAAGCAGCATCAACAATTCGATGGCTTTTCAGAGCAGCAACCACAGTTGGCACAGAAACATCATCACAATTTCCATGTCCCAGTCGGCCATAGTTACCACGGCCCCAAGTGTATAACTCTCCATAGGAGGTCACAGCAGCACAATAAGTACTCCCACAGGCAACTTGGGTAACATGTTGACCTACCAGTGCTGAAATCAGGGTTGGTTCTTCATGAGATCTGATAAAAATAAATTATCTTGTTTTATAAAAATTACATATTACAAATAGCAATCTGTTAAGTTAATGTTAGCAAGAATTATTTTAAAATGACATGCCCATAAGCCATTCCAACCTTGAGAGAGTTCAAAATCATTTATAGAGTCTTATGGGAGGGGTGTATGTGGGGGGGTGGGGTTATTTTCCAGTCTTCAGCTTCTTCCTAGCATGTTACAAATCTATTGCAATTTCCATGGCAAATCTATTCTTTAGTTCCACTAGTTCACACCTTTACAGCTAGGATACATGATGTCGAGAGTCAAATCATCTTCATTTCCTCTGTATTTCAATTAATTTCTATTTTTTTGGAACAGACTCCTATGTTGATTGTTCCCTGAACACTACAAGCTTAACCTTCAAGTCAAGGGTTAATCATTACTTATCCTCCTTATCCTTGTAATATTCACTTCCCACCTCCTCCATTTATATTCAAGTAGTGCAATCAGTTACCCTCTACCTTGAGTGGCTCTCGAGCCTTGTATTAGTGAATTTTTAGTATTAAAAGAAAAAAAAAATGAAAAAAAGTTGAATATCTTGTATATCTACTTAATGTTATTGTAAAGATTAGAAATGAAAACTTACATGTTGTCACCATGTCCTAGTCTTCCACCATCTCCAAAGCCCCATGAAAACACTTTACCATCATTGGTAAGAGCAAGATAATGACTTCCTTCTGGACAAGCAGCAACCTTGATAACTTCTCGATAACCAAATCCTTCAACAACTTTTGGAGTCTGTTAAACAAAAACAAGCAACAATTTAAATTTCAGGTTCATGAGATTTTATAGTTTTGGTTTTAATATCCTAAAAACAAATGAGTTACCAAAGACATCTTTCACTTAAATGTATAATCAAGTTTTAATACCGATGAAAACTAATTATTCAAAGTACAAGTTAAAACCAAGATTAATAGCTTAATGCTTCAAAATTAAAATGTAAAATATGTAAATTTGAAAGTTTTATTAGAATTAAATCTTTTAGCAAATTATGATGTATAAATTTTTATATATCAGAAAAATATCAGGGAAATTAATGGCAAAGTGGAAAAAATTGTGTAATGTTTTATCCTTTAGGACTTCAGAGTAAATTATTTAAGAGTAAGCTTTAATTTTGGGTAAAATGAAATAACCTTAAACAATTTCAACAACAATAGAAAGAAATAAGCTACTTTAAGAGAAGAAATGTTGTGGAAGAGAAAAACAAACACACACACACACACACACAATTAAAGAATGTGAATTTATATTGTTTAATTCCACATTTTTGACCAGTTCAGATTATTTCCACATTTCTCAGCATTTTAAGAATTTGCTGTCATTAATTGTCCATTTTCTGCCATCTAATGAAGAATTAGAGTGAAAACTAGATATAAATCTATAGATTACCCTCCCTCATTTCCTTAAAATTTGTACTTTTCATGAAATTAGTCCCTTTTCATCTTGTTATACAGAGAAGAGTTTTTGGAAATGTTGTTCTTTCCAATTTGGTTGTCTATTGTCCTTAAACTTTGATATGCATTTTTCTTTATCCATTTCTTTATTTAATAAACACAAAAATTTATCACATTCTTTAGTCTTACAATTTCATAATTTTTTGAGGCTTGATTTGCACTCTTTAATTTTTTTTTTTTTTTACACTATTTTTCTCCCTTAATTTAATGAAAAGGTTGAAAAATTCACAGGTTTATTTTGCAAAATTATAACATGTTGATTACTTCCACCACTGCGGTGCTGATGTTACCACCAACAGGTAGAACATTAGATCTAAATCCAGTATCAAGGATTTAACAAAATTATATCAAACTAAATATCCAGAGTACCACTAATAACTTTCTATGAGAGATCCAGAAAACACATGAAGTACAAAAGAAGTTACAATGAATACAAGTAATTCACTTTTAGCAAAATATAAACAGTTTATGACATGACATACAACCAGAACAAGTTAGTAGTCTACAAGTAGAGGTATTAAGTTAGTTATCTTTTACATGCCATGTTCCATCATGACAAGTGATTATGGCTCTCCACAAGGTTTGTCTTTACTATCACTCCCACTATGTTCTGCCATAAATTTACACAAACTCATTAGGTAGTTTACTATTTACTTCAGCACCTTTTGCTTTAATATATCCTATGAGTGTCAAATTCTCCAAGCCCTCTTTCCTTATTATGTCCCAGCTATTTCAACTGTCTTTTCAGTTTCCATTTTCCTCAAAACTTCTTCATTACTCTATGCATGGTATTCTCATCATCCTCCTTTAGAACTACATCTATTGACTCAAATCTCACCAGGAAATGGTCTAGCATTCACTGCCATATAAGGAGATATATTACATAGCTGTTGAGCACTTTGTTTCTAATGAAATTTTTATTTTCACTATTTTAGTGTTTCCATCCTTTATACCCACTTTCCTTTAGTACTTTCTCTAAGAATTCCTGCAATTTTCTTTGTATCTTCCATAACGTGTAACCATCTGCTTATCTTTTAAGATGGTACTCACCAATGTTAGTTTTTAGGATTGTCTTGCTGTATTGGTTGAATAAGTCTTAAGAGACGCATACATGACAAACCTCTTTCTATTTGTCTACATTTCTGATGCGAGATATTGTAACTATTTGCACTATTTAGAGTCTTCAGACTTATCCTCATCTTTATTGCCATATTCACAACGTTTCGGCCATTGTATGCTCCAGCCTTCTTCAGGTGGTGTTAGTTGGAATTTCAAACCAAACCCTTTTAGTTCAACCCCCACCCCACCCCTTGGACTAAATAAAAGGTTCAGTTCAAAATTTCAACTAATATCACCTAATATAAGCACTATTTATAGACACTCCATTTTCTATCCATATACAAGTTTCCCCCCCCCCCAGTATATATTCTGGATTACTGCGTCTTTCCTAAGTAAATTAAGTTTCCCCAACAATTGAAATAGATCTTTGCATCATACCTTATCAAATGCTTCTGGTATAGTCTATAAAACATAGAAATGCAGGAAGATGTGTATATCACTATCCAATAGGATTTAAATCAAATATTGCATTTCTTTTCCAGTGTCTAAGAAAACTACACTTGTCTATTTCCAATCTAATTCTGCTATGCATTATTCATCAGAATCTGGGTGATAAACTTAAGTTATGTAGCTCATTAAGCTAATTTTGTAATGGAGCTCACATTCATTGCACCTGGCTTCTTAGGCAGATGCTATGAAGATAGGTCTACTAAGGTCTTCAGGTATGTCACTGCTATCATACATTTCATTTGTTATCTTCATAAATTTGTCAATGCTAAAATTGTCTAAGGCTTATAGCATCTATTGTAATTTCTTCCGGTCCTGTTGCTTTGTTAATGTTCATCTTGGCCAGTGTTGATCACACCCCAAACTTTTATATCAAGTCCTATATTTTGATCTGTTGAAGGTTTACCTCTTTTAATGTGAAAGATTCTCCAACATTAGTTGCATCATTGAGACATTTTTCTTTTATGTACTTTGCCTCTTGATTTTATGCAGCCTGTCAATGAGCACATTTTTTCTTTTATGCATTCTTTCCATATCTATGCACATTTTTCATTGAGCCGTTCCTCTTGCTTCCCTGTATTTGTTTCTGATGCTTCTGTTTAAATGCTCTCTATATTCTGTACAGTTTCTTGGCACAGTTTGTTGCATTTTTCATCATCACAATTTCATGTCATTGACTTTTCTTTCTTTAAGATCTTGTGTTTGATGTTACTAGAGCTGTCCTTAATGTTCCACTTTGAATATCCAGTCCCACCAACGCTACTATATTTGCTTGTAACTATCAGCATACATCTCTAAGAAAGCCGAGTCATTCTGGAGAATTGACTTGCTTTGGTTTTCTTTAATTGTAATAATTTTATTCTGAATTTGCATATGACTGATAGTAGTTGCTATCACAGTTCACACATGGATAGGTTCTTAGTGTCTCCACAAGGACTTCTTGCCCTCAAGCATCTTGGGTGCTCTTGAAACCATCTGTTGATTATTATTTAGCCATTAGACCAATCTTTCTCTGCACTAGTTATGGGGGGGGGTCCTTGTTCATACTTAACTATTTCAGTCTTGTTCCTTTCTACGTTAAGATTTAGATCTCTCATGATTAAAGTTGGTCAGTTTGGCAATTTATGTTTCAGTATAAGTTTCCATTTTTTTTTCCTTGATATTGCAGTTTTTGATTTGTTTTTTTGGTTTTTAATGTAGTATTTTTGCTTTCTAAAGAAGCTATTCATTTTCTTGTGTAATGATAGCATTTCTTAATATTCATATGGCTGGAAAGAAAATAATCTTTCAAAATATGTAATTTGTATGTGCTTTTATTCATTGAATTATTTTTTGACAGCGAGTTAATACAGTATTTTGCTTTGAACAGACGAAAATGCAAAATATGATTTTTTCCTCCCCCCAACCCCAGACTAAATTTTATACATTACTTTGTTTTGCAAAATCAAAGTGACCAATCTTTATCAATGTTCTTGATATTGTACACTCAATTAGAAGACACCTTAAACTACAACCAGGAAGATGTTCATTTCTTCTGACCCATGGAAGCAAATTCCCTCAAAAATTATAAAGTAAGCAAAAAAAAAAAAATAAATAAATAAAAAAAATAAATGTGTGGTAAAAAAAACTTTAAAATTATTAAAACTACTGTCTGACACTTGTTTTTTTATTAAATTTTTTTTTATTTGTTAAACTTTCAAATAAATTGTCAACTATAAATAACTACCATATTTATTAAATTGGTAAAATACAAAAGAAATTGTCATAAACTATTTACATTTGTGTCTTTGGACAACACATTTGAGAGAGAAAATGGTATATACCTCTCTAGAAATTAGTTTATGATGTGGCTTTTAAAAAGCCAAAAAATAAAACCCCTCATGTTTAAAATAATTAAAAATATGGCAATTCTTTTCTGGCACACCAGTAACTGTTATTGGAGTTTTACAAATAAATAACTTTTTATCTAGCAAATACTACACCTAAAATGAAATATTAAAAATAATTAAAACTTTTAATTTCATCATTTTCTTAAGAGTATTTGCTAGATAAAACCATAGATATTTGTAAAATTAAAATGAATTAATTTTCCTTGTTTAGAAGAATTTTATAGGCAGAACAGTAACAAACACCCACCAAACACTAGTGACTAGAAAAGAATATTGGGTTTTAAAAAATGAAAATATACACATCTTAAAACCAAGATTAAAACTTACTTTATTTTTTTTTAATATCTAATTCTAGGCATATTTCCTAGATAAAAAATTTTATTTGTAGAAAACAATTACACTGGAGACTTGCATATCTGGAAATATACACATTTTAAAAGTGAAATTAAGAACTATTTTAATTATTCTTAATATCTAATTTAGGTGCATTTCCTAGATAAAAACAAATTTATTTATAAAAAAGTTTTCATTAATTTTTTTTCTTTACAACTTTATTTCGTGATTGGCATACTAGAAAACCCTTACAAAATATCCAACTTCATAAAATTTAACATTAAAAGGAAACTGGCAACTTTTTTTTTTTTTACTCTCTATTTTGTTAATTTTACCACAAAAAGTTTTTTTTGAAACTAAAACAAAGATTTCAGACATGTCATATTTTCATTTTTTCTGTTTGAAAAGATTCTATGATTGCCAGGGCATATCTGTCATATTTCCCTTTTTTTTTCTTCGTTTCTTTTGTAAACAAACAGATTTCACATTTATTTCCTAAAACTAGTCAATTAAATGTTTTTAACATTTGTTCATCTTTTTCTCTTAAATGTTGATAAAATTTAATTTTATTAAAATTTTATTAACATCTGAAAGTCTTTTTCAATAGTGTTTCTTAGGATATGGTCACTTAGTGATAGCAAAAAAAATGAAATAAAACACAAACAATTTTGATTTCATAAAAAATTTCAATGTGGTTTCAGTGTGAAGATGAAACTGAAAAAAGTTGTTTTTTTAGTTAAACTGTCCATCTCTACTCATGATGGCAGTTCCCTGTTTTCTGCATTGAACCCCAGTGTTCTCTAATGTGTTGTAAAAATTATGAATTTTTCCTCTATGCTTTGTGCTAGTGATGCTTATACTGTTATAATGGATATATTAAACAGTTTCCTCTTAAACATTTTGTCAGACAGCAGACAATATCCCAGAACACATTTCTTTATTCATTGATCTAGTACAAGTCCTACTTTTCATTTTTCTGTCCGTTGCTGACCAAAATCCATTATTTGCCTACTTAGTTTCACATATTCCTAGAAGGTTAATACTTAATCTATTCCCATTTGAGATTACTGAGCAGGTCACATTGATGTAATATTCTTCAATCACATGTCCATATTACTGTTTTTTGTCTGTTTAGCACCAGACAAAATGTCAGCAGTGACTAGAAAACCTAAGAATTGTATTGATTCAGCAAAAATGTGCTTACAAAGGACTTCATGTATTTTCAATAAAATCCTTGACAGTTTATAAGACTAAAATTCCAAGAGTCTTGCTTAATGACATTTCAACAATTAACTAGAAATTACTGTTACCTATATCTCAAGTATTCCTGTCAAGGTTGGCAGTAGATGCTATAGATTTTTTACTGCTACTGTGGTCAAGTAAATTATAGTAGTAGTTTAATTACTCACTAGCCTACTTTTGTCAAGACACTAATGTGACATGTCATTAACAAGACAATGACAAAATTAACTGATGGAGTACAACATGCTTTTCCAAAGAACACTGACATGAAGTGAACAATTTCAAAAGAGAATTTGAGCTCTCATCATTCCTAATAATAGTCATGTCACTTAACATCTATATTTACTGAGAACCTACTTAAAGTTAGTTTTCTAATAATGCCATGTCCCTTCAGGAGGCAGACAATCATGACTACCAATTCCTTTTCTTTTATTATCTGTGAACTGCCATGACTTGTTGGGAAAGATAGAGGGATTTCCTATTGCTTTTTTTTCAGTTTGTAATTCAGAGTTTTCCATTTAAGCTGACTGGCACCCAACTCTAGAGAACCTAGTCTACCCTGCTATTTAACCCATAGCTGGAGAGTGAGGAGAAAAGAGATTCATGCCTTTTTAAAGAGCATTTGTGCAAAAGTGACTGCAAGATACTATAGTACCTGCACATCTGAAGTTTAGCAACATTTAAAGATTCAAATTATTAAAAATATTCATAGGAGATAAAGAAATTAAACATAGTATAGGTTGTGCTAGGGGTAATTTCACTCAATGCAACATGTTGCTACAAAACAAAAACATAAAACTAAAATCTTAAGTCACGTTCTTAAATAGCCTCATCAGATCAGGACTTTCATACACATGTCATGCATAGCACCAAACTTTCAGAAATATCTAAAATGTCAGCTGTATATAATCCCTTTCTCAGATCAACTGTTAAAATGTCTGTGTGAAGTATGTGGGTTCCACCAAAAACCACTTTTTTTTTTTAACCTTGAAGACTGGTGCTATAGAATAAAAAAAATATAAAAAAACTGTACCAGGTAACAGAAACCATATCTCACTTGATGACAGCAGCAATAACTAACATGGATAGCGTATGTAAATGAGAGAGAATAATCACAAAGATGACACTCCACACAGCTTCAAACAAAAGATTAGGAAGGAAGCCCAAATTAATACTGAACTTGAGAAATCTATTTTCTTAAAAACTGTTTTAATAGAAAGATTCTATAAATTTCAACCTAGAGCAGCACCAATGTTTTTATATCAGAAAATGGCTAATGTCACTAGAGATGAGAATAAATACTAAATATTGATTCCAGCCTGATGATCAGGAAGTGAAGAAAAGCATAATTAAAATAGCAATGAATGCTGAAGGTTTCCTTATAATGGGGCAGCTAATATGACTACCACCATGCAAAGATTTGACAAAGCACACCTGAAATATTGAAGATTTTAATCCATTTTTGTTGGCCATTAAATTAACTCTGAAATTAAGTTACATTGGTTCAATATTTTAGTCATCTTGTAACAGGGAATGAATAACAAAATTTAAATACTTCTGCAGTAACAGAAGAGTTCCAATGATGGAAACAAAATAAATAATGAAAAGTTCCAGCACATCCCCCCACTTACAGAATTACAATTCCATATTACTACTGCCTCAACAGAATGACAATAAAAACATGCATAGAAGATTGATTTTGAAGAGAAATCTTTTCATCAAGTTTTTAAAAAGGCACTTACCTGGACATCAGAAGTGTAATTCAATGTATAAACTTTTCCTGTTTTGGTCAGAGCTAGAAGCAATCTCGCAGAACATCCAATTTGTTGTATATATTCTCCATCATTGTAAGAATGCAACTGACCATTTATACGAGGTACTGCAGTACCCCAGCCCAAAATATCTTGATATTCTACACTCTGTCAAAAAGAAAGATTATAGCTTAAAAATATTTTATAAAAGCTTAACATTAAAACTTATGTGATGAATATTTTTCAAGATTCAGATTTACTTAAAGACTGAGGAGTTTAACAAATTTATTAGCAACTTTATACAGAGAATTGGTTTTATTAAGTTTCAAAGTCAGAATGGTTAAAAATTCTTTACTTATGAAGAGTCTACCATATTTTTGTGCATGAGAAATGTAATGAGGGTTGTATTATACACAATACATTTTCATAGATTTTTTACTTTGTAATTGAAAGTCATTTGTTTTAAAGAAATTCACCGAATTGATAAAAAAAAAATCTGCCAGGTTTTATAACATTAATGTTACAAAGGTTTATCTATTGTATAAATTATATGCTTTTTTTGCCATTTGAAGAATGGAGCAAATATTTTCATACTGTAAGGTTGTTTCATATTCCTATTTGGCACAAAGTATCCCATTTTTAAACTTCAAATGATTTGAGAAAAATAAGACAATGCAAAATAAATACAAACTTTGGCAATTATGTCACTAGTGTACACTGATACTTGTGATTTTAAAATCAGTTTTGGAACAAATTAAGAGAAACACAATAGCTAAACAATCAGATCATTTATATTCTTTAAAATTGCAAAAAAATTAAATATTTTAGTGAAATATATGTAAGATTAAGATTTTAATGAATAATATGATACAACTTTTATAAAAATTACATAGAGATGGCTGTATTATGGTATCGTACTCAAGGATGTAATTTATTCCATGCTTTTAGCTTCAGAAACATTGGGTCGTATCATACTAAAGTCATTATTATGCACAAGAAAATACACTACTTCAAATATATTTAGATTTGATAAAATTCCATGTAAACAGTATGGATATAGGAGTCAAATAGCATTAACTTCTATAACAGTATCAATTTTATGAAAAAAAAAAATAAATAAAAAAAAGTTCTTAATATCTTCCACATTTCAAGTTTCCAAGATGCCAATAGTCATTGTATTATGAACAACATATTGAAAGCAGTATACTTGTAGATTAAATATTGACTTAATTTTGACTATCTAAAGTCATCTGAATTTTAGATCTTTTTTATTACATCTTTATTCAGGTCATCAATCCACACCAACTAATCCCTTCTATAGATCAGCAGCCTGAACATGTTTATTATAAAATTAAAATTTTATTATAAATTAATAAAACATGTTGAATATTGGTAATATTCAAAATCTACTTTAATATCACCTTACACATGAAATGAGCAGATCTCAAAGGTCATTTCATTAGTTGTAAATGAAGGAAGATAAGTTAAAAGATGAAAGCAATGACAAGAATGGAATCTAACATTGCCATAAGTTAAAAAATATATATTAAAGTTTATTTCTTAAGTGATTTAGTAAAATTCATTTCATTTTTCTTTTTAAACTGCTTGCATACTTATATCATGGCTTCTAGATAAAAGGCATAATTACTTTTTATAAGAAAAAAAATTCTTACCTTATTTGAAGATGTTGGAGGTAAGTAAGGAGCAGCCAGTCTGTCTAAGTGAGACATTATCACAACAGCACATTGATGTAAATCAACAGGGGCATTTTCATCTCCCAAGTCAGTGATATATCTCAGAAAGCATTCAGTTGGGCTGACAAGGTATACACCATTCTGCTGTAGATAGATTTAAAATTTACTTAGACTACAATTGTTAAAAAAATATGTAAAACAAAATGCAGGTTTCATGGAATAAAATTCAGAAGAGGATTTACTAATTTTTAATCTGCCCATAATACATTTTATACAAACTCTTGATAAGCAATTACTAATATTCACATTTCTAAAAAAGATCAATGTAACTAAATAAAAATTTCAAATTATTAAAAGCCCAAAATAAGTTCTGTAGTTGATCACGTATCTTTAAAAAAAGGGGGGGGGGGTACTCTAAAATTTAATAATGAACTTTGGGATTTATAAAAAGTTCATAAGTAAAATTAAATTAAAATTCTTAGTCTGAATAGTCTCAAATTTACTATCAAGATCAATTAGCTTTTGTACATTTAACAAAAGTACAGAATACTGATTAAATTTCATTGTATTTAAGTTCTCTGGATTTAATAGATTTTGAAAGACAATCAAAAAGTAATGCCCTTTTATTTAAGAGCAACTACAAATACAGAGTATAATATGAATATAGTATGAATAGTCATGTTGGTTCCAATCTGAAAGGAATAACTGGAAAAAAAACCCTCTCCATATTTATAGACAAAACAGATGCATGATGTTGAGATTTCTTCCTAGGCAATAAGTTAGGCCACGTCTTGGTTTGACAGTTTTGTTCTTTCTTGTCTTGAAGTCAGAATGCTGAGATCACTTGTCCGTATCCCTTTTGTATGCTAATACCATTCTTAGTTTGTCAACTTTGTCTTATTACTGTTTCTTTGCCTTGCATATATTGTTTACTGAATATTGCCTTGTTCTTTTATGTTATTGTTTATTACAAACTTTGTCAATTCTGTTGTTTTTAATCATGGCCAATTACTTTATAAGTCAGTAACAAAAGCAGGTTTCTATAGTCAATAATAGTGGCTATACATTTTCTACAGTGATAACCAATGGCCTGTGTGTCATGATCATAAACATTACTTGTTATATTTATTGGCATTGCTACTATAGAAAAACAGGATTCATTACCTAACTATGCTCACATTCACTGTTTGGTCTCTAAATATTCAGCAAACATGAAATGAATGTCAATGGAAACAGAGTACCTATGTTTCATATGCATGTTCACATCTTGATAGTTTATATTAAACTACTGCTAAAAATTTTTTAATACAAAAATATATATATAAATTCTACCATCCCACCAATATTCACCTTTGATATCATGGATTACCATAAAATAGGAGCCATTACTTTTGGAGTGACCCTTACACTTTTTTTTTTTTTAATCTCTTCAAAAAAATAAAAATAAAAGTAAAGCTTAACTTACTTCATCCCATTTTGTCATTTCATAGTTTTTTGCTTTGCTGGATTGAATTCCAAAGAATCTTTTCAGAAGTGGTATAAGAGGAGCACATGTAAGGTTAGTGCTTACTCGATTGTCCAATTCATGTTTACTATTATTCCACAAGTTCAGTAACAGCAATACAACTCCAAGAATGTGGCTAAGAGAACCTCTTTGAACAGCAAGTTCAAGTAATAGAGCCAATGCTGTTTGTTGATCTTGAACTGGGATGCGGCTAGTGCCACGGGAAGACGTTGAACTAGAGGAAGAGCCTGCAGATGATACACTACCACCTGTAAGTTCCCTGGAGAGAGAAAAAAAGTTTTCAAAAGTTAGAGTAAAAACAAAGCTTTTGCTAGTGGATAAATTACAAATATATAAATGAAGCTTTAAAATCTTGACAGATTACGTTACTTTATCAGCTTTTGAAATTGACAGACCACTAAGATTCCAGAATATACCTTAAATTTAATGGCAATTCATGTCTTAATATATAAGTTTAAAAAGTGGCAATATTATGAACACTTGATTCTTGATAAAATCCAAAAAAGAATTTGCAATCTTATCAGTCCTGGCATCTCAGCTTCAGTTACTTTCCCATCAACGTAACACAGCTTCTGCCTTTTCTCTAAATACTTTCATGGTAATTGTTCTGATGAGTTTCCGTTTGGTAGCTTGACTTTACAAATTTAAGCACGGTACTAGATTGCCAGCTAGTAATTATTTTACAGCCAAGATTGCTAGTTGTAACCATAAATTACATGCTAACAATTTTTTCTCTTGCTCTTCTCACTTGTGAAACTTTTGGCTTCTTGCTTCCCTGCCACCTACAATCTTCAAAAATTTAAATGCAGTGTCAATTGCCATCTTTTGCCTTCCTGAATATTGTTTTTTGTCCTTCTCACTAAGTCACAATAATATATACAATATACAAACATAATATATACAATTGCGTCTAGCATGAAACAGCCTGTTGCCTCTGAGTGTTGACTTTAATGTTCATTTTTATATTCGTGTGTATATATACACACACAAAACATATATATATATATATATATATATATATATACACACACACACAAGTATATTCCATTCTTGTTTACCAGTATTGTATAATAGATTTAAAATCAAGGAAGCATTAACAAGTCTATGAATAGTTAAAGTGATTAAAGTGTTTAAAGCAGCACACACTAGATAAAGTAAGCAGAGACCATAGAGAAATTTTTTATACTCACCCTGCAACAACGGAATGTAAGAACTTTGATGCCCTCTCAACAACTTCGAGCCATACTGGAGAGACAGAAGTCTCATCAAAAAGTGTTGCTTCAGGCAGAGATCGCAAAGCCTCCAAAGATTCTTGTAGAAGCTCACTGCACAAGTCTGAATCTTCTCCACTCCGCCAGGCTCTACACAAGAACGCAAATGCAAAACTGAGTGCAGCCCGGGACCCAACACGTGCTAAGCCATGTGTAGCTTTTTCTGTAGGTTTTGCAGAGCTTGAAAAGAAAAGAAAAAAGTAATGATATTAACTGATATTAAATGCAAAAATAAAAATGAAAGAAAAATCGATATTTTGGGATTTTTTTTCTCTCTAAAAAGGACCAAACAAAATTTCATATGAAAAAGAAAAAAAAAATCATTAGGCTTCAGTTCTTACTGAAATTTACACTTCAATCTTTTATATCAAATGATCCACTATCAAGGTAAGAATTACTGCTTATTAAAATGTTCAAATATAAACAATTCACTGTATTAAGTCAGTAACCAATATATGAACTTAAACCACCACAAATCAAATCTGATGGTAGAATATACAGAGTTGGAAAAAAATAAAAAAATAAATAAATACAAGCATGTTAGGCTAACAAAAGGAAAGGCTGCTATAATCAAGTAAAATGTATTTGTTAGCTTTTATCAATAGTTTAACACTGTTATTCATAGGAGAATGCAGCTACTTCAGCCACCAAGCATGTCACAAGTTATCTCGGATTAAGTCTTCAGATATAAAAAAAATTTATATAAATCAAGGCTCAGTATTTAAAAAAAGTTTAGTTCAGTTTTATTAATTTGCCAGATGTTTAAAAAATGAATCTTATAAAATGCTATTTTTTTTAAGTGGATTTCTTACAAAGTACTGTTAAAAAGAAAAAAAAAACAAAAACAAACTACAATTCTGTCATATCTGAAAGTTGATTTCATGTTAATGAGTTAAAGTGCAATGGAGCAAAAAAAAAAAAAAAAAAAAAAATTAAAATAGTCTATTAAAATAATTACCTTTTCTGCTTATTGAGGTTAGTTTGATTTGCTTGCTTTTTTCTTAAGGGTGCTTTGCCTTCATTTTGAGATTGTCTGGAGAGAGCAATAAAATATCTTTCCAAAACTGTGAGTCTTTGAAACAATTTTGAACTGGATAATGTGGTTGATGCTGCTTCTGCAGAAAGTTGGTGGTGTTCATAAAGCAGAGACTGTAAACATCCTTTGAGTTGGTTCACATCTGAAAGATTAGAAAGTGCCATTTACATAAATCAGATTTATATTAAAAATTTTTTTTTTTTTTGTTCAAGTTGTAAACATGAATAATTGGAACTTATAACTTTGGCATCTAAATATTGAAATTTAATATATTTCAAGAGTAGTGACTATTTCTGACATTGTCAAAAGTAAAGGTTATTAAATATCAGTTATATAGTGAAATTAGATTTATACATTTAATGACTATATTAATATTGAATGAATAAGTTCGTTAATGAAAGCAACTATCTAAAAATTATACATAGTGTGTGCATGCAGATGTGTAATGGTTAGTTGCTTAGAATAAGAATTCAAAGAGTTGAGTGAATTCCAATCCAGATTGTTACATTCAAACTGACATATCAACTTTTTTTAACACTAACATTAGCAACAAATTACATTAACAATCTGTACAAAGAATTCTGGAAATAAGCAAAAGAAAATCTGTGGTAAAGTATTTCAACACAGCAGATTTCTTTGTCAACTTATCTCAGAGTTATTTTGATATCTTAAATTGGTCAGGTAATGATAGATACAGCAATTCTTATTCAAGGAGACATCAACTTGATAGTAAAATAACTGAAAATGCAATATTAAAAACTGTAAATATTTATTCAATATCTACTGTTCTAGAACCAAATAAAAACTTAGCAAGTAACCAAATTCCAGATACAAAAAGTAAAATAAAAAGGAAACTATTCTGAGTTCATAACTTCTTACTGCAGTACAAAATTGATTTTTGCATCTTAGTTCATCATTTTGTTCAATTTTTACCAATCAGGAAATGGTTTCAAATTACAAATTAATGCAATGATCTACCATTGTACAAGATTAGATTTTATAAATGAAAATACAATTTGAAAGTGTCATCTTAAAATAAATCTACTTAAAAGCAAATTTTTTACTCTTGAAATGATGACATCATTTTACATTACCTGGAGGTGAACCCCAAATCCAAGAATCAATCATAGCAGATACTACTTTAGGTCTTTTGGCCTCTTTCTCTTTT
Source organism: Acanthosepion esculentum (assembly GCA_964036315.1). NCBI lineage: Eukaryota > Metazoa > Mollusca > Cephalopoda > Sepiida > Sepiidae > Acanthosepion > Acanthosepion esculentum. The sequence goes on from OZ038520.1 coordinate 1,817,349, forward strand.
TCTTCCTGTTCTTCCTGGTCGAGTTTTTGGCAAGGCCCACAGTTACATCCATATTCTGGTCCGCAGTTGTCTTCTGAACAACCATACATGTAACTTCCGCAATAGTAGTGACCAAATTCACCTGAAAACAAAGCTTTTCATTTTAGGAAATTAAAAACAAAAACAAATCTAATAAAAACACTAATATCAAAGTCTTTCATTTGATAATTTGCAAAATAAGTTCATTTTTTAAAACAGTTCAAGTGTAACTGTTACATTTTTCACTATGGTTTTAAAGTCCTTGAAAAAATTAAGAGATATTTATAATTTGGCAAAATCTTAAGTAACCAATCTGATTAAAATTTTCATACTTGAAGTGGAAATGAATCCATTGCTAGGTCAACTGCTATGAAAGTCAGTTCATTATGTAGGGCATGACAATTTTTCTCTTCAGAATCTATCTTACATATCTATAAGTCTACCATTCATCCATTCTTAGAATATTGCTACCACATATGGTCCAGTGCCCCTGCTATTTACCTTGAGCTCCTTGATAAGATTCAAAGAAGAATCTTCAATATTATTGATCCTGATCTGGCAGCTCAGCTCTAGTCACTTTCCCAATGCCATGAGGTTGTCTTTTCTATAAATACTTTCATGGTAATTGTTTGGATGAGCTCTTTGCTATGGTACCTAGACATTTTGAATTTAAGCACAGCACTAAACTGGTGTTGTGATCTCAATTTAGAGTCGAGTTGGCTAGATATAGTCCAAGAAAAAAAATCGTAAGAGAGAAAAGTCACAAAACAGATTAAATATTAATGTTCCTATTTTTAGATTTTTAACTATTTTATTCTTATAGAGTAACTTAAAGTATTTTTTTAACCTGGCATGCATTAATATAAATTAATATTAGAAAACAAAATCTTTGCATATTTTCTAATTAGTGCAAAATCATTAAACCTTTATTATGAGTATCTTATGGAATTTACAAAAATAGAAAGCTCATGTTCAGAATGATTTTTCTATTCTGCAATACCAAAATATGTACTAAAGACAATTTTGTTCAGAGTTATTCCTGCAAGATCACCAAGGTCTTAAATAGGACCACACTGTAAAATTTATATTTAGACATTCTTTTAATATTATAGCACAGGTAGATTAACTGTATGAATCTGCTGCATACTTTTTTTTCTTCCCTAAAAGAAAAAAAAAAGAAAAAAAGATGCACTTTTTTTTTAGTATAAAGATATTTGAAACACTGGTGAGTTTAGTACAACAGGTTACTAAACTTGGCAATCACCAATATGAACCATAGAACTCATTATCAGAATCAGTTTCACAGTGGAGTAGAATTTCTTAGTCATGTAGACAAGGTGCCAATTGTAACACTTTACCAATGTTGGCTTCAGAAATGACAAACCAAACAACCTAATCTGAAGAAACATCCATAAAATTAGCAAAGATATTACACTTCAGTTATTAAGATTTAAAACAAATATTTACTATGATTTTACAAGTATTACAAGTAACTTGTTCATGTAATTTTTAGATTCTTAAACAAGTTTAATTTCCAAATATCTTTATATTTGGAATATTGCTTTTCTATTTATCTATGAATAATTTAGTTTTTTTATAAATAAATTCAAATAAGAGTCAACCATGCTCATTTATTTCAATTTTCCTATAGAACATTTTACGGAGAACCTCACAAGAAATTTAGATTGTAGTGGTTTGCCTGCAAAGAGAGATTCTCATATAGATAAAAATATAGTTTTAAGGTATACTATATTTTGGGTAAAAGTGCTTGATATCAGGGATAGAACAAGAGTAAATATAACAGTGGACACTGAGGTAAACTGAAGATTACAGTCAAGCATGAAACAGACTGTTGCCACTGTGTTGACCTCCATGTCCACTGTTATAAGAATGATTTGGCAACAGTATGAAATTATCTCAGCAAGAATGCTGTGTCCCTGAGGACACATGGCACAGTGGATAAAGACGTTGGTTAGATCCAGTGACAGGACCCAAAGAGTGAGTTCAATACCCGGTTAAGGCAGTGGAGAACTTTCAGAGGGAAAATTAACAGGAGAAAACTGATGACTGACATCCATTAAACATGGCATGTGGAACTAGAACAGTCTACCCCAGTGAGCAAAATAAAGGGTTCAGTTCGACATTCCAATCACCTGAAGAAGTCTGGAGCGTACAATGGCCGAAACGTTGTCATAAATATGGCGACAAAGATGAGGACAATAGTCCGAATAATGTAAATAATGTACATAATACCTCATCTCAGAAATATAGACAGATAAAAAAAATATTAAAAAAAGAGAAAAGTTTGATATTTTATAAAAACTTGAAAATCTGAACTTATTTAATAAAACCTTTGATATCATTTGAAAATCTTTTCAATTCTGAGAATAAGTATGAATTTTGTTTAATTACTTCAGCATCTTATGGCTTCAATGTCCTTTAAAATTACTGATTCACTAACATCCATCAATGCCAACAGAATATCTTAAAAATTAAGACTATTATAAATAAGCACAAAATTCATGCTATATCTTGTGTTTTTGTTTTCAAATAAGAATTTTCTTAAACATGAAAATATTAAAACTAAAAACAGTTGGAACGATTACCATCTAATAATATTTTTAACCAATAAAGTTCTAAAATTTAAAAGAAAATCTACAGAAATAGCATATATATTTTATTTGTAAATATTGTTTTTCATTAGTCAAATTCTAAGTTATATACTAAAATATTAAAGATTTAAAAGCTTGGCAATATTTAGCTTCAATGTAGAGATAAAATTAAACAGTTAAAAAAAGTCTTAAAATTGGGTTTTTACTTAAAAGATCTTTAAAATATTCTAATATTAAGAATTCAGAAACATTTTAAAAAGGTTAAAAGATGAAAAAAAAAGTGTTCATCCTTTCTATTCACTGTAGAACTTTTATTAAACAGTTAAATTCTTATGCTTACATTAGTAACAGATTATATTTTGTGCTTCAAGTTGTCCATCATGGAATTTGCTTTAGAATATTTGCAGTCTATTAGAAGAAAATGTGCTGGCAGCAATTTGAAACTCTAGATATGTAAATATTACAATAAGATAAAGTCCATAGAAAGAGGTAACAATTGAGAAGACTCTTTGCATCAGTTCTTTTCAGCCATAAAACAAAACATCAACTAGCATAAAAAGCAATCCATTTATTTCATTGGCTCTAGGCAAGAAAAAGAATTTCAGGTAAAAATCTAGCATTAAAAAACAGATTCTCAGAAAACTAATATCAGAAATAGATAATTGAATTAATGTTGTCACATTTAAATTTTTAAATCACACAAACAAATGTTAATCATAGCAAGTGAATAGATCTGGTATAGAAATTTTAATACCACTTGTAAGCAGTTTAGATTCAAGATATAAACCAATAGTAAATGAGTATAAACAGTAGTGATGTATATTGAAATAGCATATTAATGAATCTTTAGCATCAATGGATTATAATAGGTTATTATGAATTTAAATATTGTAAAGATTTATGATGCAATGTTAAACTTTTACATTGTCACTGATCTACAAAAACAAACAATTATCTTTACATATCCTTTTAAGGGTAATATATTTATTTTTTATAGTAATTACAGTATTATTGTAAATCAAATTCCTTTCTGGCAAAAAAGGAAAAGACTTAGGCATTAATTTGTCTAATAGTTAATTTCACTTTTATTTAATCTTTGACAATTTTAAAGAGTCAAATGGAACTCAAAAACAAAGAATTTGAAAATATCTGAAAATTAAATGTTTTGCATATTTTCACATTTGCAAAAGGTCAATTTCTTTAATGTAGCATTTATTTAATTTAATATTAAATGTTATATTACAATGTAATTCTATTATAATGATAATTCAGGAGAAACTTGTTAATGTTCCCTCAATCTCAGAATTACAAATATAATCTAATTTGTAAAAATGGGTTAAAACCTACAACTTCCTGCTATTTTTCAACAGTTCTTCATTAATAGTAGTTTCCAAGTAATATATACAGCTCCATTTCAGGATTTACAAATTACTTTTTGACAAGATTCTTTAACAATATAGGACAGTCTTGTTGAATACTTTATACAAGAAGTTCTGATTAACATTTTTCATTCTATATTGCAGGTTCTATAAACTATTAACCTGTAGTTAATAAAATAATGGCACTATCCACTACACTCCTCCAATAAGCACAAGATATGGTTTATGTTAGAAAAGTGTAGTTGTATACATTAAATGCCTTAAACATACAAAACTAATTAAAAGATTAATCAACTTTAGAATATAGCAAACAATTCTCACCCATAAAATTTTAATCTTATTTAAAGATACAAAAGAAATTGTCATACATAAATTTAAACAATACATTTTCAATAACAGGAAAAGACAAAAAATCCCTTGTAGTTTCAGATTTTGGTTGAAATTTCATACATTCAAAGCTAAATAACATCCTCAAGTATGGACAATATTCTACATTTATAGTTAACAAAACAAAAGGCTGTAAATCATTGTAAAAGAATCAAAGTAAAGGAATATCGGAAATCAGAATATTTTATTCTTACTACTCTCAGGTAATTATTGATCATATCAAAATTAAACTTTATATTTTTATAGTAAATTTTGAATATTTAACTTTCAATAATAGAAACTTAAAGATTTTGTTATTTGGAACGTCTGATAATTTTATTACAATAGCAAGTCTTTGTAGCAAGTTTTGGGGTGTTTTTTTTTTTAAAAAACGTGAAATTTTTTTTTATTTTTTTTTTTTATTCAAAATAGGAAAGTTTTTACTCAGTGTCAAATTTCTAAATTTGCATGCTTAACTGCATAAAACAGTAGAAAGTTTTTATCTTCAATAACATAAAAGAAAAAAAATTGTCTATTTAGTAAAGTATTTACAAAATGGCTTAAGCGCATATTTACAAGATGAGTTAAGAGGCTTGTTTGGAATGGTTCCAGAATTTTGTATTAAGTAGAAAAGAATAAAACTGATTAGCAATGAAGACAATAGCACAACTTGGTAGCATAAGAATATGTACTGCTAACTACTTCTCAGGTAAATGTCTTAGGATTTTTGTATTTTTTTTTGGAGACAAAACAAAAAAAAAATGTACAATAGATCCAAACTTCAAAAAAAGAAGTAGTTGAATGATTAAAAAAAAAAAAAGAAAAGTGCAATAGAGAAGAGTTAAATTTTTTCTATGTGCACAAGGATTCAGTTTATGAAGAGAATTTTTAAAAATGTGCCATTACTTGCAAATTTTGCAATATTTGTGTTCATGTCAGTTTTAATGAACAAAAAAAATCACAATAAACCAGCATTTGTTCTACACATGGAAGATAAAATTAAACACCAACTGCTGTCAACAAACAACTGCAATTTGAAGTTTTTATTCTAGTTTTCATACTAGAATTTATGCTATCTAGCATTTAACTAGTTAAAATTCATGTTTCAACATTAACCAATTAGACAATGAATGCTACAAGAATTATCAGTAACATTTGTGTGTATACAAATTCTATTAAAACTGAAGTCATGATTGGGACAAAATTTAATGTTTAATTAACCATGAAAATTAGAATTTGCAAGTGACTAAATGAGGCAATACATTAACATTTTGTTGTTGTTGTAGTAATAATAATAGTAAAATTACTAACTTCCCAGCCCAGGGAAATGAACAGAATGACAGATTTCCATAAGCTGTTTGATTAATTCCTCTTAGTAACTAATTTCAAGATAAGATCACCATTATATTAAGCACGTTTCAGTTGCATGTCTTCACACCAGTGGCATTTCATTCATTTTAACCAGTACAGCCATTTTTTCATTACAAGACAAGCAACATTTGCACAAAGAATTCTTTGTAGACTTGTTTTTATACTTGGAAATAATTGTTTAAATATAACTTGAAGACAGACATTCTGTTAAAATATAGTTTAACATTTTAAAACGTGTTTTTTCTTTTATCTTTTCTTACAGTGCATTCTTCTCTTAACTGTTGAAAAATATTAGAAGAGTTACAATCATTTTAGTAACAATAGTAACAATTATAGTAATACATTTATCTCAAGATAATGGTAGTACCCTGTTTAGTCAAAATTCAATCCTTTTGTGAGTAGCATATATAAAAAAAGAACATTAAAATCCATTTTAAATGTTATTAAGTGTATATAATATGCTTAACTTACCATTGGTTTCAATGGTAACTCAAAAGGTAAAGTTTAAGCTAAGTTTACAACTAGAAAAATTAAGGTTGATAATTAAAATTCTGAAATGTTTATATGAAGGAGAAAAAACTGTACACTTTGAAAATGCTTATATTAAAAAAGTGGATAATTCACTTAACCAGATAAATGGAAATTAAACATTAGCACCATAATAGCAATCAATTCTTTTTCCATCTTTGAAAAGTTTTAAGATGCTTAAATATAGAACAGCTTTAAAAATCAGTTCATCTTTTACGAGGAAATAAAGTCTTGAATTTTTTCTTAGATCTTCAATACTTATAACATGAATACTAGTGAGTAGTTACTTGCAACATAAACAGATGTTACCAATTTCCGAGGTCACTTTACCTTTTGAGTTACCATTGAAGCCAATGGTAAGCATATTATATACACTTAATAACTAAGAATACAGCTGCTGTTTGTTTATTTATTCATGCAGTTTAAATGGATAAGATATTCTAAAAGTTAGAAAATCTCAACTGTCTTTTTTCATTAATATTCAGCAAGTCATGATATTCATTGGCTAATGATCAGTTTAATGTCAAGGAAATTCTTTTGATATGAAATTTTGGCAACAGATTCTAATCTTATGTAAAATTATTAGTTTTTAATCACCATTCCCAATTAGAGTTTCACATTTAAGGTTTGAACAATTTCATCATATTTTTTGCTTACAGACATTTCATGTTCTTATAATTGTTTAAGGTTAAACAGCAAGATTTTCTAGTTTATAGGACAAAGGAAATGTACAAATATACCAGCAGTATTATAGGAATTACATCACTTATGCAGCTTTCAGATTATATCTTTACAAAATTTTAAATATAAGTCTTATAAAGAAAAAAAAATTAAATATTTGGTCATTCATTATTTCATACTATAAATAAGATTAGGTACTGTACAATTTTTCAACATACTTTAAATATTAACATTTTCTTTGAAGAAAAAAGCTCTTCATTTCTCACCTTTGGTAAAGGCTTGCAAGCTTATGTTAAACTAATAAGCAGACAAAGTTTAAGGCATGACAAAAAATTTTTTTTAAATTATATAATATAAAAGCGCAGCAGAAATACCCCCTTATATATATATATATATATATTAAGCATTATATGTCAAAGAGGAGTACTAAAATGTACTTAATCTAGATCAGCATTCTACTTATAATTAAACTCAAAAACAAAAAGACAGTTATTTACTATTGTTAAAACATTAAAAAGTAAAGAAAACTGTTTCTAAAGCTTTCAAAGTATTGTCTAAGGAAAATATTAATATTTAAAAGAAAATTACATAAGTTTTATTACCATCAATCTTTAATGAATCAATTTAAAATTACATCAAGTATTTACAGATTTTTCCAGAATCTTGTTGAGGCATTTAGAAGATTGCAATATTATACATTTATATAGGAAAATATTTTAATTTACTAAATTTTGAAAAAAAAGAAAAAAAAAGGAGGATGTCCATGATTTTAGTGTTATTTGCTATCATACTTAAGTTAATGATTACAGCTTTATAGAAGAAATGCTATAGGTGAACAAAAAGCAATACAATTATAAATTTTGCTACTTAAAATATTTAAAAATTCAGGGCTGTTTAAAAATATTTAATTGATATGAAGATAGATGGCAGCACAAGAGAAAAGAAAAGATTATTATATGGCATTCAGTGTCAGTTTCAAGATTAATGCATGAAAACAAAAAGCAAACAAAACTATGTAACTTGTTATTAATAAAAGCAAAAATACAAAAGGATATTTTAATAGAAAGAAACTTTTAGTCTGAATAGCCAAATTTAAAAGAGGAAGAAGTAAATCAAATTTTCTATTTTAACTCCACAAATAATTGCAATTTATTTGGAAAGTGTCTAATGTTATAGAATTAAAACAAATACATACCTTTCTTGGCTACAGCTCCAGCACTGTTTATGACATCATCAGAACTTGTAGCCAATTCTCCATTGCTTACTAACTCATTCCATAAGCGACTCAAAGACTCTCGAACAAAGACATCCTAAAAAGAAAGGCACCTAGATTATCAAAACTTTACAGGTTAAAAGGCATAAGTTAGGTATTAGTTAAGAGGAGAAAACAAATTAAAATATTCAATTTACTTTAAAATAATTTTTTTAGTTGCTTTCATTGTAAATAGATAAAAGGTTTCCCATAATGCATTGCCTAGTTTTTTTTGTAATATCTTATTTGTAATTTTTAAGTAAAGGATTTTTGAATTCAATATTATTTCTCATCAATTTGTTTTTATAATTATTCAGACACCATGAAATCTATCTACTAGTCAACAAAGTGTTCCATTGTCCAGGCTAGTAGATGTTACTGTATAAATTTAATGTGATAGGGGGAGAGAAAAAAAAGAAAAAAAAATCAGCATGACACTGGCATGCATTCATAAAAAGTTTAACCTTTTGCAGCCAATGAAAGAAATAAAAAAACCTTAACATATTTCTTTGGAATTTTTTTTTTTTTTTAAGTCAGTAAATAAATGGTAATGTTTCCTTAAAAGGAAATATTCAGTATTCCTTAAACAAGCATTTAGACACTTGACTGAAATTTATAAAATCTTATTAATTTTTTTGAAAATAGGCTTCTCAAGGACAGTGTTTGTTAATGCCCTTTCTAACACTGATGGGGACTTCCTTGCCCTTTGTTTAGGGTACATGTAGAATGTCATATGTCATTCTCCAAGTTACATGCTACGCATTTTAGTTGTTGCTGGTGTCGAAGGGCCGCAAGTGACGTAGTTTCTGTTATCTAGTACAGTTCTTCGTGATTCTGTAATGCCAGTCTACAAGGTTCAAAGAAGGATGACCCTTGCCAAGACCCTCTGGCTTCACTTGCTCAAAGCCATTAATCTGAGAAAGTGATTATATACAGTTGACATTTTAGATATTTCTGAATGAGTTTAGAGCCATGCATGGCTTCCATATAAAATTCTAATGTTTTTTTATGAACTATCAATTTTATACAAGTTGAAAATTTTACACATTTTTTTAATTTATGAAAATACAATGAAAGTAATTTATAGTAAATAGTTACATATACTTAAGTGCAATACTGCAGTAACTAAAAAGTTCAAATTAAGTATCACTTATAAAGTAAACAAATGATATTTATTAATGAGTTCAAATAAATACTAGTTATTGATTTACTTCCATTATCATTAAGAAGTATGCAACATTATACCTTGGAAATGCTGGATACTATTAGGAAATGGGAAAATGTGGAATTAATGTTTCACTTGATATTACTTGTAACCATTTCATATAAATGCCTTAGAAAGGCATGAATGTTTCTGCCTTGCAACAAGTAAATCAAGCAGAGCCAAATAATCATCCAACAAATGTTCAATTAAGGTTACTCTGGAAAAACTGAAGTCTAAGGAGGGATGGCACTGTCAATTCAACTAAAAAGCAACCTGAAGTATAGGTTCATTTAAGAACCAATGACAACTATTTTATATACAAATATCTCAGTTAAACATTACAAAATATACTTTTTATCACAATTATAGGGTTAGAAATATTCACAAATATACCAAAATTTTAAGGTAAGAAGTTGGATACAAGAACTGTATAAACAGAAAATTTTAACAGTAAATATTAATGAGAATTAAATTTAAATATTTTAGGAATATTTATAAAAATGTTATGAATATAAAACTAATCATGTGAAAGATTACTGTGCATACCAAATAAATGAAAGTTTAAGTTTTACTTGCAATTTAAACAAGAGGATATCTGGAGGTTATATTAGCTGAAATGTGGTGATAAAAAATAATTGTAAGATAGCAACACCTCATCTTAGAAATGCTGGCAGTCATGGAAAATATACTTATGAATAAATAACTTGATTATTCCAACATTAAAAGTTTACACAAATTTTGTTTAGTCTTCCAGAAGAGGAATAGCACTAAAAGAATATAAAGTTACTAAAATGCACACAATTTAAAATTTAAGAGTTTTATATTAATTACCGATACATCCCACATGTAATGTATGAACATGTCACAATAAGTAACATTACTTGTGATTCCATTTAATTCTATTTAACTTTAGAAGATAAAATTTGCTCAAAACTGAGGGGTTTTTATTAATTATTATTATTCATATATACTTGAAGTTTATAGATTATAAATTTCAATAATTTCAATCAGGAAATATATAGCATAAGAAAGTAACAATCTAAATAACTGATTTTTAGTTATAATTGAAGACTAACAGTGACAACTATAGAGATACTATTTAAAGCAGATACTTGTTAGAATTACTGAAGATTGATAATTATTAAATCTTAATATAAATAGATAATTTAAAATTACTTTTATATGCATTTTGAGGTTTTCCTTCATAAAATAAAGTGAAAGAATCATGTAAATATCACTTACTGCAGTTTTTCAGGGTTTTCAAGCATTTTCTGCTGCAACTGGTTAAAATGCTTAGCTTAACAGTGTTTGTATATAAATGAATCTACAGTTAGATGTCATGAGGAGGTTAAAGAAAAAAAATGATGTCAGTAGAACAGCAGGTAAATTCCTATAAACAAGGAATTCCACAAGCTAGCATGCTCATCTTTTCCTATAGCAAAAGACCAGATTCCCGGGTGTTGGCTGGGCTTGTACTAGCAGTAAACTTGTAGCAGGCAGATATCATTGGTAAGTAAATGGATGTAATTATCAGATTGTAAACAAGAGTAGACAGTAAATGGTCTTTTGTGATAGTTGGAATAAATAGTAGACTGAAAATCAACTTGAAGAGAGGAGACAGGGATGAAGAAGTAATGAATAAAGATAAAGTGGGTAAGGTCAAAGAAGATAGATTTTGAATGCAGCAAGAACAGACAGAGAAAGCTATGTCTACAGACTACCATATTCACAAGAAAACATTCATTTCCTCCCAAAGGATAATACTTTACAGCTGGTCTACTGATAAACAATCAAGGTTACGATGAAAAATAAGAAAAACTGCAGTCACTGTAGATATTGCTATCAAGCACATTTCAAGATAAAGAAAAAGAAACTAGTACCTTTTTTCTCTACTTAATTTGTTCTGGAAATTGAATCCATGTCCTTTTTATTGAAAGGACTTTTTAGCCAAATATACAAATACATTTTAGTAGACTACACTCTTTAATAAACATGTAAGTAACAAACCTTTGAAAATAGTTTAAATTCTTAGATATAATCAACCTACTTTTTTTGTAATACCATATCCTTTCAGGACATAGGTGATCATGGCTTTCCAGATTCAAGAGTGGTATCCCCAGTTGCTTTTACTAAAGTTTTAAATTCAGTCTTCTTACTCAAGGCTAGAGAGCCCAGTCTACCCCTTTATTTAATTTATGTAATCCCAGCTGTCTAATGATTACCTTCTGTGATTAATACATAAATACTACAATTTATGTAGTGATAAAATTTATACAAATTTAGTAACAGAATTCATTAGGAAAAAAAAAATCTAAGTATAACTTTCATTGTTTTAATACATTATTTTATTATATAAAATATATCTTGAAGAGGCCAAATTAAAAAAAAAAGCAAGCAATTCTTAAATTATTTAAGGTCATTATATTAACCTGTAACTAAAGCTTATAACATCTTTTAATTTGTATAAAAAAAATTTAAATTTTTAGCAGACTGAACCATTCATTTAATTACAATTTATAAGCTGTTTTTTTTTAACTTAAAATGATTAAATACTAATATAGCAAGAATTCCATTTAGATTTAAGAACATTTTATTCTGTTTAAAGAATTTGAATACCTTCAAAACAAATAAAAAATTTATACAACTAAAAATATTTGGAGGCTGTATAGTAAACTGTGAATGTGCAAGCAAGTGTGTGAGGCAGTCAACAACTAGTCTTCAAAGATTAGCAGCAACATATGTTGATCATTAACTTCTACAGTAAGTAGTACCTAATACAAAAGCTAAGTTCAAAGCAGTGTCACCAGAAATGTTTGGTGAATGCTTACCTTCTAATATAGCACTACAAGAGTATGTGGATGAGAGAGAAACCCCCATTCATTTCAAGTTTCAGATAATTAACAGACTAAACACTGCACTGGCCATTGGCTATCTCAACTCTTACCTTGAAAACAAAGATACAAAGTACTCAGAACATTGAACAATTCTACAAATTATTTACAAGTTTCCATCCAAAATAAAAAAAAAAAACAAAAAAACTGGATAGTTTTGTGGGAGATTGTGGGTGAGAATTTGGCCCTTTAAAAATATCAAGAAAGGCATAACGTAAATTCAAAATTTTTATATTTCAGAAATTATGGAGGGATTATTTTTTTCATAAAAAACAAAAAAAAAAAAAACAGTCAATGTTATTTTGAAGACAGTTTTCATACAACAGGAAAGACTAGACACAGGAAGATTTCTTAATGATGCCTTTTACTACTCTAACTGGGACTGTTACATTCTACAGATAGCCTACTTGATATGTTGTCCTTTGGTTTATACCTAGTGCATAGACATAATAGATACAAAATGTGTGAATATTTAAAAGAAAAGTGCTCAGCTCTATTACAAAGTTTGTTACTTGAGTAACATTTCTAACAACTATGCATGTTTAAAAGCTGTAACAATGTAAAGATTAATTTGTCTAACAAGTGTTATTAGAATCTTAAGTTTTCTATAAACAAATGCAAATTTTTAGATCAGTATATAAAGTTTTGTATGTTTTAATGTTTTATTTGCAAATATATTGAAATGACAGAGAAATGGAAAGAAATCAGGAATTTCAGCACTTCATTTCATTCATATTTAAACTTTTTAATATGTGACAAGACAAAGACACGTGTAGAAATTCTTTAATTGTAAGTGAAAATATATTTAAGTTGATATTAGCAAATTATTCATGTTAGAAATTACAGTGAAATGCTCAATAGTTTATAGTTAAATTTAAAATATTGAATTCCAAGAATTGTCAATTTCGCCCAGTTTCAGCATAAGATTTATTATACATTTTTGAGAACACTGAGCATTTCTTACAACTGTTTAAATGAAAATACATTTTGCTAATTTCAGAACATTTCAATATATGCTTCAAAGCAATAAGTGCTCTTTAGATATTGTCAAATTTAAAAATGGATTAAAACAATTTCAATGTATTACTTGTAATTCTTCAAGATTTAAAATGTTTTAGATTTTTCGTAGTTTATCCAAGCAATTTATTGTTAATAATTAGTAAAAATGCATCAAATTGCAGTGCCAATGTGAAACACTCATTATAATTTGCACCACCAACTGTCAATCAAACTACAATCCAATGCAACATGACCCATTACAACTAAACATTTGTCAATTACTTTGAGCAAACTTGTCACTCTACAGAAGCTTAAAAATTCATTGCCTGCCTGATATAAACTCAAAACTGTTTGAATTCATTTGCATGAAAAATATAAAAAGATGCTTGTCAGTTTCTTTTCACCTATTTCCAACATACTGATCTTGGCCTTTGTTCCTTGCTACATTCATTTCTTCTGCAGTTTCTTGACCATCACACCAACAGCTTTGCAAAGACTTTTTTTTTTACCAGATATTCTTTTAAAGAAAAAGGCTCAGAAAGCTAACTTATTTCCAGTGGGGGAGGGCATCTGTGAGTTATTGTCATCATTGTTGTCCAAATAGTCATCACTATTTAGTGACAGGTATATTTCATCTTCACTTGTTATGGACATGCTAGCATCATTTGTTGATTCACTCAGGTGGAAAAAGTGGAGAGAGTGAAGATTTGTAATATGGCAGGATACACCAACTAAATCTGTTTGAGGACTTTGGACATTGGTGACTTTATCTATTCTATTGTATACTTGTTTGACAGCATTTTTCTAGCACTACATCCCTTTCCTTATAGGGTTTCATGCCATGGATCAGATCTCAGAGACATTCTATCAAGGCTCTTTATTGTACTAGTAGATAGTGTTAGAAGAATCATTTGCACTGTGCACACCGTCCAAGTGTCATGTTTTACTGATACAGAGCTTTCTGAGCAGAACACCCAATTTCTGCCACTGATTCTTTTCATGCTTGTGAGACTTATACTACGACATTTCTGGAAGGTACATACAAGCATCAAAAATGGCAAATGAACATCCAGCTTCATATCATCCATGAGAATTTTGGAAGCCAACACTTGAAGAATACAGCCTCAATCTGCAGCATTACATTTGTAGAGGCTTATCAAATTAATGGTTTCCAGATAATAAATCACCTAAACCCACATTCTATTAAGTAATTGGTGCCATGGTGAGCTATGTCTATCAATCTGTACCATATTCCAGCCATCTCTAACTTTCCTATGCTATCAAATTGATGCCAGATCAATCAACTGGCACTGAGTAGGTTCTAATAACCAACCTAACAGCCTCCTTGGACATGCAAGTGACAACTCTTCTGATGAAGTAATGTGGTCCAGGTGTCCACAACACTAGTGTATATCCAGTATTTGCATGGCTTCCATCTCATTGATGGTGGAAGCACAGATCTTCAATGGGTTAGATTTCATTCTTTATAGCCTCAAGCCATCCGTAGAACTCTGATGATTCTGTCTACTTTGGCTTGACTTAACCAGGCTAACATCCAACAAACCATGCAATTCCTTGACTAGATCCAGGAGAATGCATACAGCCTCCTCAACATTTCATTCACAGCCTTCATACTCACTCTTGCTTTGCCAATTAAAATGTAAGCCAGCAGTGAACATAAAAGGAGTCAGTTTTTAAGTAAAACTATTACCATGTTATTTTTTTTTTTACTGTGTCATCTATCGTGCAAGTACATCATATTTAGGATGCAATAAGCATAAATCTTCAATGGTGAGCAGATTTACCTCAAGTAAAACTTCAGTTGCCAATGAGCTCATGTCAACCCAAACATCAAACTTCTCACCATTTTCATGCCATTTACCTTGAGCAGGGTTACTGCTTTATTCTGGTCAGTCTCCATGATCATCTTTAGCAGAGTATTATCCATTTGGTCATTTGAACCTCTTGCCATCACACTTGCTCTACATTTCATATTGCCAATTGCTAAACAACCACCTACATACTAGAAGATGTCTTACAAACTTGCTGCACACAGGAGATATTTTTGCTTGTAATCACTTTGGCGACATCTGAGAGTACTGTTTCCAGTGCAAAATGTCTCTAGACATGTCAAACCAAGCACCTTATCACCATTCATTGGGTGTCCTGAGTTCTTATTAAGGGGAACAAAATGAAGCTGGTACCACATCCTCATTAACACCATATGCTGAAGTCATTTTCTTATCTAGTCCTTACACAGCACAGTTCTTACAATGAACTTCATTATTTGTGTCACACATTGACCCCAAAGCCTAGTCAGACAGTACTTTCTGCCTGGAAACAACTGTCTTGTATGGCCAGAGTGTCATGAATGTGCAATTCTACATAAGCTGCCCTAAGGTCTAGCAGAGCAGATTGGGTCCTTGCTAGTGCCACTCAGTTTACTTGCACAAGCAACAGCTGTTAACACATGTGCCAATGTGCCAGTTTAGCTCCCTACAGACCATCAATGGAATCAGTTCAAGTCTACCTTCATTGTAGGAAATTGGCCAACCATTCTCAATCCACTATTTAATCTTTCTTGTACACATTCTTGACCAGTAAATGGCATACCAAATGAACCTCGTAATTCATTGTCAAACACTAGTATGAGTTTGAATTTCACACTTGCTCACCATATAGAGATAGAAACACCAAAATAGCTTGTTAACAATTACCAAAATTGTATCAAAGTGGTCTGTCAATATGAACCATGGCCTTTGTAATTCATACCACTGATTGTTGCAAATCATAATATTGTCCAACACAATCTATTTCAACACAACATGTGGCAATTACTTCCTGCAAGAAAGCTTGTCAATCTATGGAAGGCTCACTGTCTGATAATTCCAGTTTATATGTATTGAAATCATTTGCCTGAGAAGCAAGAAGATGCTTTCAGTCAGCCCTTTCTGCCTATTTCCAACACCAGCAATATCTACATTGCAGTTGTGGCCCCCACTTTTTTTTTATACATTAATGATATAATAGGTGGTAATCATTGACCATACAGAGTCAGAAGAATCTATATCATCAAAACTTTGTTTTTACATAATTTAAAAACGTTTATACTATAGAGAAAACAAGGCATATTTTGAAAATTAAAAAGGAAGTAGGAAACTTCCTGTATTTTAGAGAAATATATTCAATTTATTTTTCAAAGTAATTTTATTTTAAATGTTAAATTGCAGTCAAAATAACATCTGCATAATGATCCAATTTAGTGTTACTGAGACAGCAAAGAGTGCTAAAATATTTTAACTACAATAAAGCAATTTTCAGTTCAATAGATTCCAAGTCATTTTTATAATTATGTTAGAAGATTCTAAAAAGGAGAATTTTGAAAAAAAAAAAAAAAAAAAAAAAATAGAAGGGTTTTTTGAAAAAGAAAACAGTAACAAAATTGAAAACTGCCCAATCAAGCTTGAATATATTAAGATTTTATGAAAGGACATGTTCTAGTTCTCATTACAAAAAGGATAACAATTGCAAGTATAGAATAACATTCTCAATTATTTATATAAAAAAAGATCAGTTAATCAAAATTTGATACTATCTAAAAACATTCCCATTAAATATCATTTGAGACTTCTATAAAAAAAATATTTAAAATTTTTTCATTAAGAGACCACTGTTACTAATATAGCAATTGAAAGGATTAGTCTATAAAAATTAATGGGGAGGGATTCCCATTAATTTAAAAAAGAAATTGAAACAATGTAATGACACAGCAATTCTTTAAAATTTAAAATTAGACAAGCCATTTAAATTTAAAAAATTATATTGATAGTGTATTAGTACTCCACTCAAATAGTTGACATTTGAAGTTTATGATTAAAAACTTTAATTACTCATAAATTTGCACTAGTAAAGATTTTGACTAAAGAACTTCTAATTGTTGTACTTTTAATGTTACTGACCTGCATTGGTAAAAAATGGCTAATTACTTCAACTATTACAATATTTGAATTTCAGGAATTCACATTTAGTCACAGACTCACTAAATTAAGTTTACATGAACTTTTAAAAGGACTTATCCTTAGGTAAGTTTGCTAGTCAAATTATTAATCATTAAAGTCTCTAAAGCTGACTAACCTTGGCATCCACAAGAAAATATGTAGGTTTTTGTTATATAGGAATAAAGTACTGGCACTTGAGTTTGAACATAGATCGCCAGAGAGTAAACACAGGCAATCCCATTATTGAAATAAGTAGACCACATGGCCATAGAGGAAATATGGATATATGTAGGAAGTAGCTGACGACTAACAATCGTTATTTCTAGTTTATCCTCTATTACTATTTGGATCTCTATTTCTACTCTATCCTCTATTACTATACAGACTGCTATTCTCTACTCTATTCACTATACTATTTCTTTTTTCAAATCACTATACGCATTACTATTCAAGCGAGTATTATCAAGCAAGTACTATTAGTTTGAATGCATCCGACACCAGTATTGTTCAATGGCATACTATAGTGGTATCAGAGATTACAAAGTCTCTACTACAACAAGCATTACAAAAGTGACAATGAATATTCGTTGGCATCACAAGGATTCATTAAAATTCAGCAGAGTACAGCTGAATGGAAGAGCTAAAAGCTATCATGGTTCAAATGTTGGCACTACAGAAGCAACAGCAAGAACAGTTGCAGCAACAAAATTTGCTGCAGCAAAAACGACAACATGATCAGCAATTACAACAACAAAAGTCTTAAGTTTTTACCAAAACTACAGAAGAAAAAAAACTTCAGATTCATTCACTCCAGATGCTATTGCTAATTCAGTCAGCGAATTTGTGTACAATCCAGATGAAGGAATAACTTTTCCAGCTTATTATAGAAGATATGAATGGATCTTCAAAAGGGATTGTTTGCATTGGAATGATAAAAGAAAGTTTGGTTATTATTAAGGAAACTGTCCTCTGCAGAACATGAAAAATATGTGAATTATATTTTGTCAAAAAAAAAAAAAAAAAAAAAAACAGGAGATAAATTTTGATGAAAGTGTTCTAATTCTATCAAAAAATTTTTGATGGCAATATCTTAACATTAAAATCTGACAATGAAGATGTCACTTATGCAGGAGTCATGAATTGAGAATGTGAAAAGTTAAAGTTAAATGAATTAACTCCAGATTTATTTAAATGCCTGATATTCATACAGGGTTTAACTTCTAATCAGGATGAAGAGATAAGATCCAAGATACTTGCTGAATTAGAAATAGATTCCAAATTAACTCTCCAGAAAATAGCAGAAGAATGTCAACATATTGTGAATTTGAAACTCAATACTGCAAAGATTGGGGAAAAAGATAATTCACAGCTACATAGTGTCCAACCATCTAAGAGAAAAAAAACTACAAATGTTTAATTCCTTAACAAAACAGAAAAAAGAGACTATAAGCTCTCCCCGCCCTCAATACTTGTCATGGTTGTAGAGGTAAACATTTTAAAAATGTTTTTTCAAGACCAAAAAAATGTTATGAATGTAAATAAAAAAAAATTTTTTTTTAAAAAATGGAGTAAAAAGAAAACATGTGAACATGATAAATACATGGAGTAATGATAAGAAGCCTAAAAATAAAATTAAGACATTTCAAAAGAGGAAATTTGTTTTTATGCAAATTAATGATGTAAAAAATAAAAAATTGCAACTAGATACAGGATCTGATAAATGAGCAGACATGGAGAAAAATGTCAAACCCAGTTTGACTTCTGATAAGGTTATGTATGGAGTCTCAAGAAAGAGATTGAAATTTTTGAGTGGATTCAGCTGTAATGTTTCTTTTGTGAGAAGAAAAAACAAAAAACGGTGATGTTTGTATTAAAGAATACTGCTAATTTGTTTGAAACGGACTGGATTGCATTATTCGATCTTTGGGGCCTTCCAATTTTGCAACAAGATAAATGTTACGACCAGTACTAATACATCAACCGAAAAATTGAAAAATGAACTTAAAGAGTTTTGCAGAAGTCTTCTCAGAAGGTCTAGGGACACGCATGTAAGCCAGCCATTTTCAACCTTTTCCTCCATCATTGGACTGTCAGACGCTTATCTACAAGTACTAGTAGACAAAGAGTGCTCAAAACTATTAACAATTAACACTCATAGAGGGTTATATAAATTCAACTGACTTCCTCATGGTATAAAGGTAGCACCAAGTATATTCCAACAGATAATGGATACCATGCTTGCTGATTTGGATTGTGCTCAAGCATATTTGGATGACATACTTATTAAAAGCAAGACCCGAAAGATGTAAAAAATGTATTTGAGAGAATTAAGGAATATGGTTTTAAGATTAGTGAAGGAAAGTGCGAATTGTTTATATCAAGACTTAAATATTTAGGACACATTATCGATGAAAATGATAGATGAACAGATTCTTCAAAAGCGAATGCAATAAAGGACATGCCCACTCCAACAAATGTAACAAAGTTACAAGAATTTTTAGAATTTGCTAATTACTATCATATACCTAATATGCATGAATTAAGAGCACCCTTAAATAACCTGTTGAAGAAAGATGTGAAATGGAATTGGACAGATAAATGTCAAAGTGTTTTCAAAGAAATCAAGAAAGTCTTAACAGATTTGTCACTAGCTCATTTTGACCCTAAATTAAAGATTGTGGGTGCATCAAATACAAGTGATTTGGGTATTGGAGCATTGATACTGTGGGATATCTCGCTATCTCCACCTTACATTTTGACGCACGCGCGAGTTTTCACCCCTTCCTCTCACTTTCGGCCGGTGATAGTAGTAAACGGTTGCTCTTAGCCGAAGATGAGGAAGATGACAAGCTGCTGCTGATATCATTTTTTGTGTGCTTTTGTTCTGACGTCATGACAAATTGGGCTTTTCAAAATTAGTCTCCCTGGGCCATTTGCCCCGGCCGGCAGACAGGCTCACTTGTCTCTCGCCGGTAACCCATATATACCGGCAGGGATATTTTATCGGCAAACATTTCCTAGACCTCATGGCTCGTCATTGTACCTTAACACATACGACACTGTCGTCACTTTATGACAGATTTTTCGTCCCGAAGCGAACATCTTTACCGAGCCGCCTACTTCCAGGAACTTTCGAAAACTTCCAACCTGAAGAACAAAGCATTTTTCACATTCTTCGAACTCAGTCCTTCAGAACCAGTTACCTAAAAAAGAATTACATACACTCACAAATATAAACTCTCGCAGTAAGTATTTTTTCCTAGCCGTATGTTTATTATTCATTACAACTGACTTTCTTCCTGAGGAACTTTTCCCGCCTTGGCCATCTTGAATTTAAATTTTGGCGTGGAACTTTATCTACCTTATTTCCAGTATCTTACTGAAGGTCTCCACAGAAGACAATTTACTTGGCCTCTTTATTAACTATAACATTTCCAGTACATTTACTGAAGGTCTCAACTGAAAACAATCTACTTGGCCTCTTTTTCAACTACATTTCCAGTACATTTACTGAAGGTCTTCACTGAAGACAAATTTACTTGTTAAACTCTAATAAAATTTTATGTTTGCTCTTAACCTTTCGTTGTTTTGCCTGTCTACTTCTTTTTACCTTGTACGTTGGAAAGAACACGTCTTTATATATTTCTTTTTTTACTTTGTTTGTGGATTCGGTAGTAGTGTGTAGTGTCTGGCACAAGGCCTTATTTTTGTAAGCCAGCGCTGCAACGCTATCGGGTCCGCAACAATACTACACAAATATGAGGACGGAACAACTGAACCAATAGCTCATGCTTCAAGATCATTAATTGTAACTGGAAAAGAGCTTCAGCCAGATAGAAAAGGAAGCATTGGCAATCATATTTGCTATGAAGAAGTTTCATAAATTCATACATCGTAGAGAATTCATACTACAGACAACCCATCGTCCATTATTGTCTATATATGGAAAAAAAGGATGTTCGTACACATACAGCAAATAGACTGCAGCTTTGGGGAATATCCTATTGAACTATAATTATAAAATGGAGTTTCTACCATCCAAAAAATTAAATCATGCAGACAGATTATCTAGACTAATACCAAGATTCTGCAAAAGAACTTGAAGACACAGTAATTGCAGCGATAAGGGCCAAAAATGAAATGAATAATATTATACAATACTGTAAGAGAACTTCCCATAACATTGGAGGAAATAATTAAGTCGGAAAAGATGACTTTATAATGAAAATGAAGGAGAAATTAAGATTTAAAGGAAAAAAACATTACTGAAAATAATGCATTTTCATTATGTAACAATGTAATTATGTATACAGAAAGAATTGTGATACCAGCATTGTTGCAAAAACAAATGCTAAAGGAACATAGAACATCCAGGATTTTCTAGAATGAAATCCTTAATGAGGTGTTATACTTATTGGCCAAAAATGGATCAAATCATGCAGAGGTTGTGCTCCAGCAGTGAAGTCACCACCTATCAAAATTCAACCTTGGCTAAAAATCAATATGCCACAATCCAGAATACGTATAGAATTTGCAGGACCATTAAACAGACCATACTATCTAATGGTAGTTGATAGTTACACTAAATGGCCAGAAATATTAAAATGTAGAAGACCAACTACTGCAGTAATGATAAATTTCCTACAAGATTTTTGCAAGGTTCGGTGTTTCTGGCTATCATTTTAGATAACAGGGCTCAATTCACATCTAGTGAATTTAAGTTGTTTTGCAAATCATTAGCAATAGGACATATTACAACTCCCCCTCATCACCCAAGATCAAACAGACAGGCAGAATGGTGTCAATAAATTTAAAAGAGCACTAAAAAAGTCAGAGGGAGAGGAGTCAGATGAAGTAATGATTCAGCAATTTATGAGTGCTTACAGAATAACACCAAACCCGAACACTGTGTGTGGAATGTCACCTGTAAAGTTGATGTTCACCAGGAAAATTAAATCCATATTTAACAAATTACTACCAGAATGGAAGACAAGAACATCAAGGAATCAAAATAATATAAAGAAATATTTTAAACCTGGTGATAAAGTGTTTTTTTTAATGTACCAATGTGAAAAAGAATTCTGGGAAGATGGCGTTATAAAAAAAAAAAAAAAAAAAAAAAAAAAATCAGAAAATGACATGCATGGTAGAGGGACAAAAGTGGGAACATAAGTGACACCTTAATCAGTTAAATAAGGAGATTCACTGATTTAGTAAGTTCATGAAAAGAGGTAGTGATGGAAATATTGTATGACATGTTTGACGTACACACGCCACCAGAAATTAGTGAACCAAGGAGGTACAGTAAAAGAAAAAGAACAGTAACGAACATTTGAATATTGAACCATAGCTGAAGAAATATAGACTACAGGGGAAGTCATCTCAAAGGGGAGGTGTTATATAAGAATAAAGTGTCACTGCCGGCACTTGTGTTTGAACATAGATGGACAGAGGGTAAACACAGGCAATCCCATTATTGAATTAAGTAGACCACATGAGCATAGAGGAAATGCATAGATGTAGAAAGTAACTGACAACTAACAGTTGTTATTTCTGCTATCCTCTATTACTATACAGACCCCTATTCTCTACTCTATCCATTATACTATTTCTCTATTCAGATCAAATGTATAGATTACTAGTCGAGTGAGTATTATCAAGCAAGTATTATTAGTGCGAGTGCTATTCGAAGGCATCTGACACCAGTATTGTTCAATAGTGTACTATAGTGGTATCTGCAATTACAAAATCTCTGCTACAATGAGCATCATGAAAGTGACAAGTATTGCTTGGCATCACTAAAGTTTTACTACAAATATTTATATAAAAAAAAAAAAAAAAAAAAAAAAAAAAATACAATTATGGAGGAGATGTTAAATACACAATTTCATATCAGTTATTTATAAAACATTTTTATAGGTTGCAGAGAAAAAACCTATTTCATCCAGAACAGCCTTTTCTCAGTCCGGAGAAGACCTATCAGGGCAGGAATTTGACCCACATTATACAGAACTGAAATGTTCTTAGCCCTAACCAATGGGTTCAATCATTTGTAAATCTTTCTTGGTTGGGCTAAGATCTTTTCAGCACCTTTATAAAAGGTGAGTATTTTCCTTCCAAAAAGGATGCAAATAGATTTCAGCAATTCATATTTGTCAACTTTTTCAAAGTACACTTATCTGATATTAAAGTTGTTGCCATAAAGGATTGAAAATTTTTTTAATTTCTGACATTGATAAGAAATTCAAAATTAAAATTACTATCCATAAGATTATGAATTTAAACCAGTTCTCAGAAGTGGTTGCAAAAATGTACCTAAGTGTATTTGAGAACTTTTAAAGCTGTTAAATATATATTACACTTCAATTGTTTTTTTTATTAAAATTAAGTCAGTTTATGGCTACTAGTAAGTAGTGTGAGTGTAGAAGGATGGCTCAAGTAATCGTAATGAAATTGAAAATTAAATGCTTGTAAAAAGATAATATTGGATTAATTTCAATGTTCCCACCCTTCACTAAATTAGATATGAAAATAAAAAATCTTTAAACTTTTGCCAACTCATGGGGGTATCATGTGAACGAGTTAAGATTTTTATTTTTAACATTAACAATGTTAATACTGTTTTGTTCCATTATCTTTCAGAACTTCATAATTTTATCCTCCCAGAATTTTCTGACCAAAGAACATCCCAAGGTAGCTTTTACAGTTTCTCAGGGCACTAAAGTTTTCTTTTCCTTCATTGAGAGATGTAATAAAAGTAAATTAGGATCTTATGTAGTATTGTCTACTGAATATGATGGATTCATTAGAGACTTCCTAACCAATGTGGGAATTTTTTCTGGCCACTAAAGAAATATATAGCCAAGTATTATTCTCATGAAATACTACACTTGAGTGATTTTCAATTCTTTTCATCAATTGCTGCCTTCAATTAGACAGAGCAGTCCTTGTTTAAATCAGATAAATTATTCAGAATCAGTTTGTGTAGATGAGTAATTATTGGGTATATAACTTTCATCACCATTCAAAATTTAAATAGTAATTCCTACAAGAAAACATGGTACAGAAGCTTTTTAGTTTCACTTGTAGAAGTCATTTCAAACATTAATATAATTCTCTTATGCAATGTTAATTCAAGTAATATCTTATGTAATTCTCTTTAGTCTGCTCAACTGTGCAGAATCATTCAGCAAATCATATCCAGCACAAAGATTTGCAAACTATTAACATGTTTGATAATTTCTAGTACTTTAAATAAAATGATTCCCCCCATCCAAGTCATTCATAAAAAGCAAGTGATGAAAGTGTTAATTATCTTCAATATCACAAATAAACAAAGATTCTATTTGGACAACCATAATTCATGCTAAGTTTCCGTAATACAAATCAAAAACAATTTTTGAAGTGAGAAACATTACTAATATGCTTCTCAAAAGATTCATTGTTTTTCTCCACATTACCTAAAAAGAGCCTATGTAAAATAAAAAAGTCAAACGATATTGAAAAACAATCCATAAGACATTTACATAAATTATTAAAAAAACAAAAACAAATGAGGAATTAGTTATTGCAGAAAAGAATCTCAGTGCTTAGAAATTTAATCTAACAACAAAAATGCAACATTTTCATTAAATTTCCAAATTTAAAAGCATAAAGCTGATAGAAACATTTGTCTGAAATACATCATACAATTACAATTTCTAATTATAATCTTTCAATAGATATCCTCTTTAAGAATTTCAAATTTTGATTAAAGTCTGCAAGACTAAGAGATTGTAGAATGTATCCAGAATTTAATGTACCAACAATATATCAACCACCATCAGGACTAATTGTTATCAAGTATTTAAAAGATCTGAGAAATAAAACATCCCAATCAAAAGAAGAAACTTAAGTTGTGTTAAAGAATTTATTTACAAAATGGCAGAAGCCACTTTACTATTGAAATCTAAAGAGAGAAACAAAAGTAAATCACAAATGACAACTTTACTAATCACAAGTACTTACATAGTTGACATAACATGAAAAGTACTATTTAACATTAAATTGCCTTGCACTTCTCTAAGTTATCTTCTTTCTAATTGTACTTTAGATAGTTCTATTCACATTATTTACCTATCTGAAAATAATTTCTGCAAAAGCTTCTCCATTTTAATTCCTTTATTACATTGAAAGTCTTCAATTGGGTAGTTAAAGTTGACAAGAATTCAAACTGAAGATTTGTAATATGTTAAAAATTAATCTCGATTTAAAAAGTTCTTGTACTAAATCTCCACTTAAGTCTGGTACTTAGAAAACTGAATGTTCATTTGAAAATATAAACTTTGTTAGTCATTTTCCAAAATCCTTATATCTATTGTTACAATCTAAAATGAAAAATCATTAAGCAAATTGTTATAACTTTTCTGACTAAAAGATCTGACAGTACAAGATACTTATACAGGCTTTTAGAAGATACAAAAAGCAGTTTTAAATATTTTTTTACCTTTATAATTACCATATATACTTGTGTATAAGCAGACTTCATATATAGTGTGACCTGGTTTTTTGCATTAATTTTAACCCCTTCAGAAAAAAATTACTTGTGTATAGCATAACCAGTCACCAAAAATGCATGATTAACCTCTACAAAAAGAGACCTTTGTATAAGACCAGTTTTTTTTGTGTAAAAAAACTGATTATAAAGAACTATACTTTAGTATATACAGTAAGTTTTAATAAAAACCAGTTACATTTTTAGTAGACCAAATTCAAAAATAAAAACAAAAAATGCTCCTCACAAAAGAGAAAAATATAGTTTATATAATAGCAATTTTACCAACACAGCACACATTATTGAAAGCTATTTCATAATTTAAAAGATACATGTGCTATAGATATTTTAAATAAAAACAATAATACTTGCACTGAAATCAATCTTCTGAGCCATAGAAGAATAAACTAAAATATTTATATTATTGAAAAATTTAGTTCACAGTAGCAGTAAATAGAACTTTACATAAAACACACAAATTTACTTTCTGTACAGATTTAAGTTACTTAAATATAACAGAATTATGAAAAATACAACCATTTATACACATAATGATACTAGGCTAAAAAAAGTTTTGTTGTACTTGAGGATTCTTTTGCAACTGTTATAGTAAGATAACCATTAATTTTTATGTTCTAATATTTTGTCTTTTCAAATTAAATAATCTGCAGTGGATTAATTTTGTATTTAACCCTTTTGAAAATAGATTTAGATCTAATCCATATCAGATACTGTATGAAGTATAAATTCAAAAATGATCTTCAGCAAAGGAAGCAACAAAAAATTTGTTCTGACTAAGGTAATAAAGTTTTAAATTTCCAGACATGATAATGGTTTGACTAGTTTTGATCAGGAAACCAAAAGATTCCTCTCAATTTGGATTGCCAATTAGTCAATATTAAGTTTTTAAAAACTCATAAGCAAACTGCACAAGAATTAGCAAAACAATTCTAGATAAGTTGTAGTTTTTCAGGTTAATCAAGGACTTGTCATGGAATAGACTTCCTACTACCCAAACACCAAGTAAAATCACTACTAGAGATGAAAAGTGTGTATATATTATGTGTGTGTCTCTCTAAAAAAAAAAAAAAAAAAAAAATTCAATACCTGAGGTTTAAGATGAATTTTTAAAAATAAATTTTTGACATTTATTTTAGTTTAAATTTCAAGCTAACATTAAATTTAACATTTCCAATAACTAAAATACCTTGCCGTATTTCAAAACTAAATTAGCTGGAGATTAAAAAAAAAAAATTCAAAAGAAACATTTTCTGAATCAAGCTCAATGCCTTAGGCGATGTCAAGCTGTAATTAATAAAGGTTACAGTGTTTTTTGCTCATTTTAACTATACCTTTTTCCTTAAAATATAATACCCATGTGGTCTTAAACTTATTTTGCTAGCAAATTTGGATAATTTAAATTAATCCAGCATTAAAATTAATTTATATTGTTTTATTAGAAACATTCTGAAATAAATAAAACTATTGGCCTTAAACTTATTTTTACTAGAGTAAATATATATATATATATATATATATATATATAAAAAAAGAAATATATATACAATTGTAAGCACCTACTGAAAAAAAGAGCATTCTAGGAATATGGCATAAAAAAGTT
Organism: Acanthosepion esculentum; assembly: GCA_964036315.1. Classification (NCBI taxonomy): domain Eukaryota; kingdom Metazoa; phylum Mollusca; class Cephalopoda; order Sepiida; family Sepiidae; genus Acanthosepion; species Acanthosepion esculentum. Next base: position 1,844,802 of record OZ038520.1, read on the forward strand.
ATGTCGAGTTTGGTAGGGTAAAAGGTGTTGACTATCATGAACTGCTAAACAAAAATGAAGCTGTCGATGTGAAAAACTATTGCCATTACTTAGAAGCATTGCATAAAAATCATTTGTCATTGCTTAATCAAAGACGTGTTGCTCTTACAATTCAAGACTGCTTAGTCAATCAGGTCCAGAAGTGCATTCATTCACTTCTTCAGTTAGTGCATTTTGCTCCACTGTGGTCACCACTCCTCCATTTCACAATTGTGGTTGTTGACGACATTCAAGGTAGAATGTCGTAACGGCTTGCTAGTTCCTTTTGCAACAGAGATATTGGGATTATCCCATCCCCCACTTAGAAGTTAAAGGGACAGGACCTACAAAGGTGGTTTTGAATTTAGAGTTTTCCTTCTCCTAGACTGACAATGGTATATGGAGGCAGTGTACTGCTCAGACTATGTGCCTCCCTCCTCCCAGCAGTACTGAAAAGATCCAAAGGAATACAGGGCATTACATTTGGGGACAGCTTCGCTACAGGGATTGCTGGCTAGGTCATCAGTGTTGACAGTCAACCACCTTTGGGGCTCCCCTCCCAGTTTTCTGTCTGGATTTACTTCCTTAGCTGTTTTCATGTTTTGGATACGAGAGCAAGGCAGCAGAAACTTAAAAATGTTTTCTTCTAGAAGGTCTGCCTAACTGGACTGTCAAGTTCCATTTCCCCAAAGCAGCTAGTTACTTGCCCATTCTAAGAAGCTGGAGGTGGACTTCTGTGTCTTAAATAGCCTCTAACAACTGCCATGGAAGCATTTTATAGACAGTGGAACCATGTCCTCACTATCACGCTTGGTTATAAAATTTGGAACTTAGAACCTCAGAAAAAGAAAAAAAAAAAAAAAAAAAGCTTTTTAAATATATAAAAGGTTAAATAAACAAAACACTAGAAAGCAAGACAAATTACAAAATAGTACATAAACAAATACTGAAAGGTTTAATTCTAGAAAAAGAAACCAAAAAATATATATTTGCTTCTAAGCCTGAAATACTCCAAGATTATGAAGTCATTACTTAACATACAATAAAATAATTTATACTGCCTTTTTGATAGTACTAACACTTATAGAAAGTTGATAACTAAAACTTTAGGTAAGCAAAACAAAATAAAAATAAGACAAATGATCTTCAGGTAAAGATTATAGCACTAAATATAAATTTTGGGATATTTGTTAGGACAGTGCAAGAGACCAATTGTATGTTTCTTTTCTATCTTCAAATGAAAACTTTAAACCCAAATCAGATTTTAGAAAAAAAAATATTCTTAGATAAAAACTTTCATATAATTTTCCTCCAGATTCATTTTATTGTAATTTTAGATTGTATTTTTATTTGACCAGCTAAGAACACTCATAATAACCCAAGTAAAACTTACCTCCAAATCACACCACTAGATTGTCCAATGAATGCACTGTCTAGTGATTGGTTGGTTGATTTTGTTTAGCAACATATCAACCTCTATCGGTTATTTAATGCTGAAATCTAAATATTTTGTACTTAATTTTATACTTTCAGGGTAAAAGTATATTTTTTTTTTAGATATATAGTTTGTAGATCATAAAAAGTATTGTTGGTAATTTTACTATAAAAAAGTATTTTTTTTTTTTTTAGTGTTGCATTGTCATTTTACTATAAAAATGTATTTTGTTGCTCAAAATTGTTGAGCTTTGTTTGCGGGGTTCACTATTTGCCAATAGCTGGGACCCTAACAAGCGCTACCATCCCGCACAGTCTAGTGGATTAAAGCAACAGTTAAAACTTCTGATTCCTTTGTATGATGAGTCCAATTTCTGCTCTGATAGTACTGAAAACTCAGTCAAGCTCAATGGAAGGAAGAGACAAGTGATGCAAAGCTGAATAAAACTGGTGAGTATTAACTGATATGAAATATCCACTTAGCATGGAAAACAGAACAAGAACCATTTGAAGTTTATTGATTGTAATAACAAACATCTGAGAAAGTTCAGACAATAGATCAACTCAAATGTTATGAGTATAACCACCACGATAGGTTTACAAAAGTCTAAGTGCACAAACTTAATTTCAAAGATTCAAATATAAAGGATTTTTTAAAAAAATCTTCGGTTTAAAAGGAATCTTAACTCCAAATGACCAAGTGTACAAGATCTATTAAACTGATGCTTTAAATTGCACAGATATTAGGATTCAAAGTTGTGGCATCTCCATATTGTTCTTTACAAACCATTTTAGGGAATTATTTTTGCAAGACACTATTGACCTTCCAAAGAAGTAATTCTCCAGTATGTGCAGATATTTTTTCCTTCAATCACATCAAGTGTTTCAATGCTATTTGAAATTGTAGAAATGTTATATTCTAAACAAAAAAAAATATAATTTGATTTAAGGTATTTAATCTTTTATGAATCTAAGCTATCCTACAGTTTAAGTCTTAAATTTTGCATTTCATTTAATTAAAATTATATTCTAACCACTTCTGAATCTTTCAGACCTTAAAACTTAATTTTGAATGCTTATTCAAATTGTGTAGAAAATAAGAATTACCCAACCTTTATACAATTTATGAGAGTAAAGGTATATTTAAGTTCCCAATAACATTTCTTCAATTCAAACTGTATTGTTCAGTTGTCTTTTTTAACTAAAAAAAGACTCATACTATTGTCTAGTAACCCTTTTCTAGAAATGTTTTAATACCAATATATACATGAATAACCTACACAAAAGAAAGCAGTTTTATAATTCCCAAATTTTGATAAAAAAATACAGTTGCTGAAAGTACACTAAATGCATTAGTCATAAAAAAGTAAGACTTGCCTAAAGGGAAATAATTTACAAGGAGATGCTTAGAAAACCAAATTTAGTTGAACACTGCTTTTCTATGCAATCTTACTTAGTATTAAATTATGTTCCTAATTTGTACTTTTAATTTCATCTAATTCTGTAATTTTACAGCTAAAAATAGAAAGCAGTCTAAACATTTTATTTAGACAAATGAATATTTAAACATTAAAACTGAAAATAAAAACCAAGCTCTTCAAAAAATTAAAGTATGAAAAACTGCGTTGACTAGCAATTATTAGGTGCAATAATTGACAAAACCACATTATACTAAAATAAATTGGGAATTTTCATTTGAAACTGGATAGTCATTACATATTTTATATTCAAAAGTTATGGATATAAAATCAAAAAGTTATTTTTGTAGATATATTTGGGCAAAGTATGTTTTTTATTCTTTGGAATTTAAAAAAAAAAAAAAAAATAAAAAAAAAAAAAAGCAGAAGAGATCAAGTACATTTTGTAAAAACATAAAATTACAGACAAGACTTTAATAATTCTTTTGGAATCACTTCCAGAATTGTTGGACATTAAAGTTTTGTGAAAAGCAAAAGTCTAAAAGATGATAAAAAAAAAAAGAATTACCTGTAAGTTAATAGTAAGCCACCTACTGTCCAGACGAGCTTGGGCACGCAGGCGGACCTCCGATGCCCAACTCATTTTTCCAAGTCTGGAATTGTCACTGTTCCCGTGATCTTTCAATAATCCTAAAAATAAGAAAATGTTATTTTAATGAAAATCACTGACTTTTAAAGATTGTTTATAATATCAGTCAACAAATACTAGACTCATGATTTATCAATATTACTGGTCAGAAGAGTTGAACGATTGAGATAACCTTTAAATCTAAAGGTTTTTAAGAGAATATCCTTTTCATAAAAGGATCAGAACTTTTTTTTAAATCCATTTTTTCACTTACCAATTACATCTGACTGCTTAAAAGACTAATTTTCCTATTTTTACTAAGATTTAGTTCAAATTAAACTTTTACTACAATGTTTAAAATTAATGAAATATTTTGCAAAAATTTTTTGACAAGGGAAACCATGCTGCAAATACTGAAATGCAAACTTTATAATTCAGAGGCTTTACTACTACTACAAGGTATTCGAAAGGCATGTAACTTAAAATTTCAAGTCATGTGACAAATAGAAGTAATCTGTTAGTGTTTTTTGAGCATCTAATATATAGACGCTTTTTTCCAGTTGGTTCTTAAATATTTCAGTTATTAAGAGAAGAATATTGCAGATACTTTCAACTACATTTGCTGAAATCTAAACAGATATTCTCTTAAAATATTCCTTTATGCCAAGTAATAAAAATACAGAACTGAAAGCTATCAATAAGCAAGAGTATTTCATTAAATCTAAGTTTCAGAGTTCAGAACAATATAAATTCATAAGTGAATGTATAACAAATATTGCACTTATGAATAAAATATATATTCTCTGCAAAATAGGTTTAAAATGGAGTCAATCAAGTTTTTAGAGTAGGTATCTTAGAAAAGTGATACCTAAGGTTTAAAATTAATATAAAAATATGAAAAATAATTCTTTAAGTTTTTATTTCAAGCTAATAGATTAAATTTAATATTTCCAACCAGCAAAGTATTTTGCTCTATTTTAAAACAAATTTAAATTGATTGTAATTAAAAAAAAAAAAAAAAAAAAAAAAAAAAAAAAAAAATCAAGAGTAGCTGATTTTAGCCATATTTAAAAATTTCTCAGCACTACACTTCTTTATTAAAAAAAAAAAAAAAAAGATCTTGCAAAAGTAAAATATACATTTGAAACTTTATTCAAGGAAGATAAGCTGATTTAAAGTTTAATTTATCTGATTTGAAAATAAAGTTTAAAATATCACGAAAGCATTTTTTAATAAGGAGGTCAATGTTTTTATGAGGTATTAACTATCTTGATAGACTTATGTCTGGGAATTATTTTCCAGGTAAGGAGGCATCTCTATAAGAATAATTTGAATATAACATGAGTGTTTTTATATAATTTAGTAACTGCCCAATAATCTTAATTTAGTAACCTAATATTTTATTGAATTCTTAGGCACTTAAGTATTTCCATTTATTAAATTTTTTTTTGTTTTTTTACTTAGTATCTCGTCCATACAAACCAATATGGAATTTAAGATTTAAGACTAAACAAAAATAAATATAAACAAGCAAACAAAAAATACATACAGTTCTTGTAAAAATTCATTATTCATCAAAAAGGTTTATGATAGTGGCAATAATATATTTTATTCATAAAAGCAATTAAAAGCCTTTAGTTTTATTGCATTTATATGATTCAGAGAAATTTTTCAATAACTGGGGGTTCTGTTTTACAAAAGAAAAAGGATTTAAATTTTCCAAGGATTTCTGCTTAAACATTAAGCCATACAATTTTTTTTTCTCCCCAATAAAAAAAAAAAAAAAGTTTAAAATAATCCTATTCATTTGTGAATAAGTATTGAAAGTTTAATAAAATCTGACATTTGATTTTTGCAAGAATTTCCAATATGTTTTTCATGGCAAAAAAGATTTCCCATACTAATTTATGCTTAACTGCTGAGGCAAGAAAAACATTTTAACCAAAACTTTGAATGTTCTAAAAAGGAATAAAAAATATAATTTAATAATCAAAAAATCATTTAGTCTTTCCTCTTAATGATTTTGATGTTAAAACTTTTGTTTTAAGTTTGAGGCATTTTTCATGTCTGCTTATATTTTTTTTTGCATATATTTAAAGGTACTTTTAAGTCATGTAAACTACTTTAGGTACCTCCACTTTTTTGGCATAAATTTTTGATACCTAAGGTTTAGAATGAATTTTTAAAAAGAAAAAAAAAAGCATTCTTGAAGATTACATTTTAGCTTTAATTGAAAGCTAAAAGGATTAAATTTGTTATTTCCAGTAAGTAAAATATTCTGAAATTATATAGATTGGAATGTCAAATTTAATTTTGATTTCTTATAATTTTCTTAAAAGCAGCCATTTTCTTAATTTTAAGAAATTTGTAAACAAAACAAATTTATCAATTTTAAAACTCTTCAAAAAAAAAAAAATATACATATATTTCCGACACATTGAGTAAAATTAGAAAATTTAAAGTTAAATTAATCCAATTTGAAATAAATATTACTTATAGCATAAAAAATTAATATACAACCATTTGCTATTGATCGGCCCTGTTTATCTGAAATGTTTGATAGATGGTTGAGTGACAAAGCGATGACAGCTAGTATGGCTGACTAGAATTGACATAAAGTTTACAAAATCTAAATGAATGCATTTTTTGGTTTTTAACTACCTAGCAATTTTTACAAATGAACATATTTTCCACAATTATCTAATAATTTATTGATTTATTTACCTTTCGAAGATGTTTTATGCAAAAATAAAAAAAATTAAAACACTATAAAATTTTCTTAAATTAATTTCTCTGTAAAGAGAACTCTTAGATCACATGACCTTTTCATAATAATGTCATGTTTAGCCTTTCATAGTTGAAAAAGGGGAACAAATTAAGTAAAAAAAATAAATTATTTTTAAAAAATAGAATAGTGTAACTATGTTAATTAATCTTTTCAATTTTGGATTTGTAAATTTTATTTCCACATCCAGAAAATAGTCCAATACAGCATTTTACATTATTTTAAACTATTATAAATTATTATAATTAAAATTTTTAAAAAATGAAAAAAATCCTTGAAAAAATTCATTATTCATCATAAAAATTTTATTTCTTCAGACAATGTCCTTAATATAACTTATTTACAAAAGCAATTAAAAGCTTTTCTAATTAAATACTGTTGTAGTTTTACTGCATTCATTATTTTTCAATTCAGAACAGATTTTCAGTTCGACTAGTGCAAATTTGAAAAAAATAAATAAAATTAGGTGATTTACATTCTCCAAGGAGTCCTACTTTTAACAAATAAAAAGAAAATTCAGGAAATAAAGGTTTTTTTGCAATATTTCATGAAATTAAGGGGGGGGGTAACATATGTAAAAAAATTTACCAAAATTTTCTAATAAAATAAAATAAATAAATAATATTCAAAAATAATTTCATTCATTTGTGAATAAGTCCTGAAAATTTCATTAAAATTATTATTTGATTTTACAAAAATTTGTTTTCAACGGCAAAAGCGCAAAAATGTCAATTATTATGCCACCGTGAAGACGTACGGTAAACAAAACAAGATTTTAACCAAAATTTCGAACGTGTTAGAAAGGATTTAAAAACACTTTCGTCTTTCACCTTAATAAACATTTTGTTGACGATAAAACTTTTTATTAAGTTTGTGGCCTTTTTTTTTTCATTATGCTATGCTGTTTTCCGCAAAAAAGTGGAGGTACCTGTATCTATTTTATATTGTATAATTTGTCAAAAAATAAAACAAAGCAATTTTAAAAAAAAAAATTTTATCCTCTGTTAAAGTGATTACATATTCGTTTGCCGACCATTAGACCAGAGTTCGAATTCGTCATGAAGGTGACATTTTGATATTATCGGCCTAGAAATGTAACCCCAGCATTAATTGAAAATTTGAAGTGTCAGAAAACTACCATAACACAAGCCTTTTTTAGAGAATGAAACTGAATGTAGACGGAAGTGTTGTGCTAGGTAGCACAAAGTCACAAGTCATCGAGACCGAGGACTTGTGCGTACTAGTCTTGTTTTAAACTGTTGATAAAACTCCCAGAAACTATACTGCAACTATTGCACTATAGACCACAGGTGGGTTCTGTTGGTCTTACAATTGGGGTTGTAAAAAAAAAAACAACGCAAAGCTACCCTAGCGAACAGACCTACTCAGTTAGCGGCCATCCATTATCAAAGAGAAAACAGGAATGACCGTTGGTACAAATTTAGTTGAACAAGTTACAAGAAGACTTCATGTTATGAACCTAGCATATCCAAATTTCTAGAGACAGTTATTACCAGTTCAAATGGAGGTATTCGGAGATCGTACGAAGGAGACTTATTTGCTTGAAAACATGAAATCTTTCAACTTGTTTTACTAACATACCCTCTCTAGTTTTTTTTTTTTTTCAATGTTCGTATCAGAGTTGTGTTATTGAACAAATTGGTAGATGACGTAGTAAACTGTGTTCTTAAAGTTTTACTTTCAGGTTTAGCAGATCCATAAAACTAACAAGTTTAAAAAATTATTGTAGTAAAATTAATTCTGAAATGAGTTTTCACTTTTCTTTCATGAATACAAAGTTTCATTTCTCTGTGCAAAAAACGAAAAATAAATCTTTTTTTTTTACTAAAATTTAGTAATGTACACGGATAGAGAATGCAGAATAAGGAAAAATATTTCTTTATAAAAAAAGAAAAACAACCTCTGTCAAAGAGTATTGCCCTTATGAATTTGTAAGGACGGTTTCATTTGTGAACTCTTTCCAATTACTCTACCTACCAGAAGAGAAAGTATAAACAAATGGCCATATGTCAAAAGTCCAGGAAAATACTGAAGAAGCAGGGGAGGAGGGCTTAAGTCAGGCAAAGAGATTTAGTTTCACACTTGCTTAAGAACTTTTGTCTTAAGTTTCATATTTAATCGCCTAGTAGTTGAAATTAATGACAAAATTGACCTAACAAATTAGAAAAAAAACTCAAAGAATTATTCACTTGTTCTAGAACCGTAGATTTTTAAAAGGGATTCAATTTCAAATCGAAAATTTGAAGTTTAAAAAAAAAAATAAAAAAAGTGACCATTTTTTGGTAACTAGAGTAATTTAAATAAATGGGAACGAAAGAGAGAAATAGTGTTTGACAAGTAATTGGTAAATTCTACAAAAACGTAAACTGAAAGCTTTGCTTTGCACAAAGACTTACTAGTTTGTCAAGTAACCATAAGAGTTACTTATAAATAAAATAAATTGTCTAAAATTAAGATGTGAAAGGTTGACAGGCTTTTAAATTGAAAGGGTTCACTTTTTAATTTCTTTCTAAAAAATAAAAAAAAGAATGAATGAATCCGGCGCAATGTGTCGATTTAGCAAATCGAAGTATAATTGGAAATATTGACTCCGAGACTTTAAAGAGAAATTTTATATTTATTTTAAAGAAGAAAAAAAAAAAAAGAAATGTAAATTTTAAATGAACCCATCATGTGAGAAAAATTTAGCACTGCAGAAGTATAAGAAAAATCCAGTAAGATTCTGTCGAATCGTGAATTCTTTCAAAAGCATTTCGGGTGTTAATTATGTGCAAGTTTATTATTGTATTTGCAAAAGAAATAAGTTTTTATGACATATCCAATTTGTTTAGATTAATAGAGAAGAAATTGAAACGATAAACCGAAACATTTATTTACACTTTTACAGTATTAATTGCATAAACACAGACGTTAGGGATTATCAATTATTATTTGAAAAGGTGCAGAATATTTAATTTATAAGCCAAGAATATACAAAGGCGCTTACAACTATTTTAAATTACATATGTCGTACTCGCCGTACGTAAATAGAGGTCTTGTTTTGTAAGTGCGGTCACAAAAACGGGGTTCAATTTGTCAATTACAACTACAAGAGTTGATACTTCTCTTTCGAAATTCAGGGTACATCTATATTACAATTATTTTGAAACGGAATTTTGTGTAGCGATATAAATATAATGGTCCTGATACATAAAAACAACACATCCCAAGTGAGTACAGAGTTCGAATTAAGATTTCAAGTAAAAAAGGGGGTAAAATAATGCTAGAAAAAGAGAAAATAAAATGTGCTTTTTGCATTACATATGTCTATAAGAGGCTTTTTCATTGATGAATGAGCGTATCAAAAATGAAAGAAACAAAAACATTTCTTAGAACTACTAACCAGAATGATTGAATTTATCAATAATGGTGGATATTGTGTATTGGTAATAGTGACAATACACTTAAGATAGGCTGTGCTGTCGCAGTAGTAACATCTTGCTGTAATTCTTTTGACACTGAAGAGATAAAATCAGCAGTAGGTACAGCGCTCTTCCCCATAAAAAGGGAAGAAGAAGGAGAAAGAATGGTGGTCAATGTGTGTGTGTGTGTGACGTAACTTCCGGATACGGATTCAACTTCCGGATTTTCTTTCTTTCTTGTATTATAATTTAGCAGAAGGCTTTTTGCGACTAATAACGACAATAATTATAATAATAGTATTATTATTATTATTATTGCTATTATTATTATTAATAATAATAATAATACTAGTCTCACAATTGTCACATTTATTTAGTGCACTATAATAATCACAAACAACATCACCACCATCAACCATATTTATGATAATGATATTGGTAATTATAAGAATAATTAATGAGATCATCATCATTTTACTATCAGCATCATCTACACCTCCTACTCACTTAGCAGTTGAAAATAATAATAATTGGAAATTGTTTCAATTTGAGCAAATGCCAAAGATATAGATTTGAATGAAGACATTTCACAAAAAATAAAAACAAAATAAAATTAATTCTTCCAAATTTAAAACTTTACAAATAACAGGTTTTGAACAGATGATAGTAATAATGATAATAATAATTATATCTTTACATATATTCAAATATTATGTGAAGTAGATGGAAAGACAATGTAATTATATATATATATATATATATATATATATATATATGTATGTATGTACATATGTATATATATATATATGTGTGTGTGTGTATATATATATATATATATATATATATATATATATATATATGGATATAATATATCACACATTGAGTACTGGTGTTAATAAAATGGTGTTTGACATAATATAACAGAGCGATTTAGCATATATTAATAAATATACATACTATTCCTTACCCATAGCACAACTTGTAGTTTCATATGTGTGTGTGTGCGGGCACGTGTGTGTGTATGTTTATATATATATATATATATATATATATATATATGTGTGTGTGTGTGTGTGTGTGCATGTGAGTGTATGATTACATATATATATATATATATATATATATATATATATATATGGTGGAATAATGGATAGCAGCTCAGATTGAAGAATCGGAGAGTTGTGTTCGAATTCCAGTCAAATCCATTACATTCAGTTACATGCAAATACCCTCGGGAAAGGTATTAAATCCCTTCTTCTACCTCCAGCTATGGGTAAATAGCAGGACAGACTGGGTTCTATAGCCTTGGATGGCAACTGGTCTAGGATAAGTACAACTTGTGGAGGGTTGTTTGGGAACCTTGTGGTACATAGTGCACCAGGTCTCTGTATTCAGCCCTTCAAAAAGTGTGGTTGGTTCTGCACAAAGTCTTTACTACTATAATCAAATCATATGTGCTGGTGTCTGGCTGTCGGTTCCTAGGAACTGAACTGATTGACCCTCATATGTCAAATTTGATGGGAGAGTCCACCATATATATATATATATATATATATATATATATATATATATATATATATATATATATATATATATTAATAAATACACATATACCTATGTTTGTAGTGTAACTTTAAGTTTCTTGGTTTCTCAAGTCATCAGACTCATATAGTTGCTAATAGCAAGTATATGGACTCGGAGAACTTGATAACCCACAAGGTTGCAAGCAGCAATACTAAGCATAAAGACATAGATAATAAATTATGTAATTGTAGGAATCCTAATAATTGTCCACTAAAAAATAATTGTTTAACTAGCTCTGTAGTTTATCTTAGTACAATATCAACACTAGAAAATCCAAATATAAAGAAATTTTACATTGGTTGCACCAGTGATTTTATAACATATTATAATATTTAAATAAATGATTATATCTGCTCTACTCTGTATTGAGCACTCTTTAAAGAATAATAATTGTTGGTTATTGGAATTTACTCCGTATATACCAATCCCACAATTGGTTATGTATATATATATATATATATATATATATATATAGATATAGATATAGATATATATATATATATATATATATATATATATACATATGTAATTAGAAGAAAGAGTTCACGTGTGCTTCATATAGTTTATAAAATAGAGTAGATAAGTTGGTTAATAAAATAAAGGCAAACAAAATAATATAACCTTAGATTTAAAAATTGGGATTGGTGGTGGGTGGAAGAGAAGTTAGATATTGAATATAGAGGAATAATGGTATAGGACCTATTATTTATTAAGTTTTCTCGGCAACCTAACATTTTTCTTTTTTGTAGGAGTTAAGGAACATAAAAATTCCCCATAATTTTTATTGTCCCAAGTGGTTTCGGCCACTTCTATAGCCATTTTCAACAGTGTTTTGTCTCTGGTTTTGTTAATTTTTCCTGATGTTTTGACTGTTACATTGAAAAAGAGCATTTATCCCAAAAGCTCTCACAAGCTGTATGCAACTGGAATTCAAACTAAACTAGTGATAACCAATATAGTGTACCAATTTCAACTGCTGCACCCTTATACGTTGAAAACAACCAGCAATTCCATTAATTGAGTCACTGTCAGTCACTGTGTGTTTATCTAAATCTAAAAATAAACACGCTAAAATTCACCTTCATCCCTGCCGTGCGCTGACTGCTTACTGGTAGAAGTTCCGACTGATGCAAATTCAGTCGGGTTTCGATCCTAGCTAGAGGTAAACGGACGTCTAGCCACAATCACTGATCTGTGAAACAGCGAAACAGTCTGTCTGTGGATGACAAATACATATATATATATATATATATATATATATATATATATATATATATATATATATATGAATAAAGACAAAAGGAATACCTTTCTTTACCAACACATTTTGTCCTCTAGTAGACTTTATCAAAGCAAATATAAGGATTTTATTTTTCAATAAGTATTTATAAACAGAAGTAAAAAATATTGTTGGGTTTTAAAAATTTTTTAAATTAACAACACTCAAAAATATTCTTTGGGCTAACTGTGAAAGTCAAGGTAAACTATGGTAGATGTTAAGTGATATAATTTAATGCCTAATAAATGGAAGTGAATAAATGTTGTTGAATTTCTTATTTTCTTATGTGTTTATATATATTTATTACACTTATTTTTCTATTAATGTAATTATTATTTGTTAATTTGTTTTAATTTGATAATATATTTATGCATTTATTTATTTTAAATAATAGGAGATTTAACTGTATTCTTTTAATTTAAAAAATATGTCATGTATGTTAACTTGGGAAAGAAGTATTTTTTAAGAAAGAAAATATTTGAAAAAATCTGTGTAAGATTTACATTTTGGCAAAATTTGATTACACTCTCAAGAATTTTCCATCTAAGTAAGTTACTTTCTCTTAATAAATGTCTTTCTTTAAATGGCAGAACTCTTCACTGCCATTTAAAGAAAGACATTCGAATTACTAACACAAAAACAGAGAATGTCTCATATCAAGAATATTTAACATTGAAAAACATAAAGAAAAAAATTAATTACTTTTAATAATATGTGGAAATCTCCACCCTTTACCTGAAGACGGTCGCGAGACCAGAAACACGTGTTGTAAAATTATGAAAAATAAAGAATAATATTTTTTTAAAAATCCACATTACCACCAAAAAAGTTTACGGTACATCTCTTCTTTTTAATATACACACTTTTCTCTCGTTGGAACCATTATAACCTCTTCATTTTATATATATATATATATATATATATATATATATATATATATATATATATATATATATATATATATGAACAAATGAAAAATAACATTTATTCACTTTCATTTATTAGGCATTAAATTACATCACTTAACATCTTCCATAGTTTACCTTGACTTTCACAGTTAGCATGAAGAATATTTATAAGTTTTCTTATATTTAAAAATTCTGAAAACCTAATGATATTTTTACTTCTGTTTATAAATACTTGCTGCAAAAAAAACCTTACATTTGCCTTGATAAAGTCCACCACAGAATAAAATGCATCACTGAATAAATTTCTTCTTTATTCATATATATGTGTTTGTGCAGGTTTCATTAAATGACAACAAAAGTTGTTTTTATTATTTTCTAGAGATACTTTCAACACATCTAATACCAACCAGAAATCAAGAAATTATATATATATATATATATATATATATATATATATATATATATATATATATATATATATATATATATTTTATCTTATCACCCCAAGCAAGGCTGGAAGCCACTAGCATGCAAGGGGTTACAGAAGGTTTGGAGGAAGAGCAGATAGGAGTGATAAAGGAGAGGATGTGGAGAAAGATAGTGGATCGATCAAGGCAAGGGGGTTACAGAAGATTTGGAGTGAGAGCAGATAGGAATGAAAGGTGAAAGGATGTGGAGAAGGGAAGTGGATTGATCAAGGCAGCTGGAGATGTCGATTGATGTTACACTTAAATACTTGGAGCTTGTATTTGTCAGGGAAACAGGAATAAGGAAGGGAGTTCCACACGCGAGATGTGCGAGACATGAAGCTATTGGAGTAGAAGAGACATCTACATCTAACAGTTTCAATGGTGAAGGGGTGGGAACGGGATGCCAGCCTCGCGGGACATTTAAATTCATGAGGCCTAGGAACCAGTGAAAGCAGCTCCTCAGAGCAATTACCGTGAAAGTATTTGTAAAAAAGACAGAGCGAGGCAACTTCACATCTGTGAGAGAGCGACTGCAGATGAGATGACAGATCAGGGCCAATTACATTGCATATCCGTCTCTGGATCTTATCAAGAACCCTGAGGCAAACAGCAGGGGCTCCAGACCATATATGGCAGCAATACTCCATGCAAGGGCGAATGGTCGATTTATAGATCTGGAGGATCGATTCAGGGGAGAAATATTTATATATATATATATATATATATATATATATATATATATATATATATATATATACACACACACACACACACACACACACACATATGTTTGTATATGTGAATTGGGATCAAATATGGATCAGAATCCAACAGAATGAGAGGAGATATATATATATATATGATTGGATAAGTAACAAACAGGAAACATTTATACATCTAACATGTTTCATTTTTGTTAAAGCTTCATCAGAGAATGGAATGTGGAATTGAAAAATACCAGATTTTTCTCTTTCTATCTTTTTCTCCTCCTTCTCTGATGAAGTTTTAATAAAAGTGAAACATGTTAGATTTTTCTGTAGTTTACTGCTACAGCAAGCAGAGACATTTTTTCTTTCCCGATGATGACCATGTTGGTCGAAACTAGTCGAGGAATATAAATGAAATAATAATAATAAAAGCATAAGAATATTAATCTACAACCCAGTATGTCTGAAGATTTTAATTGATTTTTTTAATAATTTTTATCGTTCAAAATATATATATATATATATATATATATATATATATATATGACGTCACACATTATGAAATGGACAAACTCCAACAATTATTTAAAGACATTCTTATGTTTAACATGCTTTTTATAGATACAAGTATTTAAGTAAATGCTCTGTTTTATAATAAACATTATTAAATAACATTTACCGGCCTGAATGTCCGAGAAATTTTCATAGAAATTATTCGTCCTCCGACAGGATTCAAACCTGTATCCTATACGGAACAATCATATAGACTGACGTGCCTTTTTAAAAATGTCTTTAAATAATTGTCGGACTTTGTCTATTTCATAATGTGTGACGTCATTTCTTTACATTTGATACGCCATGAGCAGCTATGAATGTATGTGAAAGATTCATGGAAGATTGAAGTTTATAAGTAGTAAATTCGACCTTGCCAACCGAACGATCCTCTGTGGCCGAATCGGTTAAAAAGGCACGTCAGGCTATATGATGGTTCCGTATAGGATACAGGTTTGAATCCTGTCGGAGGTTGAATATTTTCTATGAAAATTTCTTGGACATTCAGGCTGGTAAATGTCATTTAATACTGTTTATTATAAAACAGAGCATTCACTTAAATACTTGTATCTATAAAAAGAATGTTAAACATAAATATATATATATATATATATATATATATATATATATATACACATATATATATCAGGTCATCCCATAAGTTCTGTCCGAATTTTGAATAAAGAAAACAAGTGACCAAATGTTACATTTAATTACAGATTCAATCAACAATGTATTTTCCCTGATTATCTATGATTCCTTCCATCTATTAACAAGCTTACTAATTCCATTACTGTAAAATTCTTTTGGCTTTGATTCAAAGAACTCACAAATGTCAGTTTTTACCTCTTCCTGTGTTACAAAAGCTGTTTCTTCCAAATGATTCTGTAAGCTATGAAACAAATGGTAGTCTGAAGGAGCAAGGTCAGGAGAATAAGGTGGATGAGGAATTTTCTCCCAACCAAGTTCTTCGATCTTTTGTGACGTGATTCTTGCTGTGTGTGGTCGCACATTGTCCTGATGAAACAAACATCACCCGTTTTCAGTTCACTAGAGCAGGTCTTTTTTTCCTCAAAGTTTGGTTCAAATGCTCTAATTGCTAACAGTATATTTGAGCATTAATTGTTGCATTAGGTGGTAAGAATTCAAAGTGGATTATTCCTTGGCAATCCCACCAGATTGAAAGAAGAACCTTTTGCCCATGAAGTTCCTTTCTCAGTTGTGGCTGGAGTCCTTCCCCTTTACCAAGCCACTGTCTGTGATACTTAACATTTCAATAAAAGATCCATTTTTCATCACCAGTCACAAGTCTATCCAAAAAAGGTGAAACAAGTTGGCGAGAATGGAGAGAAGAGCAGATGTCAACTCAGGATTTGAGGTTGTTTACAGACAATTCATGAGGCACCCATTTTCCAAGTTTAGGAACTTTTCCAAGTTGTTGAAGATGACAATGAACAGTTGTATGGTTTGAACTGAGAACCACTGCCAATTCCTCAACTGATAAAGCAGGAATTTCTTCAAGGGCTGCTTCAAGAAGCTTTTCATCAAAGTCAACTGGACATCTGGTTCGATCTTGATCTTCAAGGGTGAAATCTCCACCTCTGAATTTTGCAAACCATCTTCTGCAAGTTCTTTCATTCACACATTCCTCTCCATAAAATGAATGAATGTTTCTAGCCGCTTCAGCTGCTGAGTTTCCTTTCTTGAACTCATAAAGCATTATGTGCCTCAAATGATTCTTGGGTACTTCCATGTTAGCAGGGTTTTAATCAAACAAAATTTAATTTTATTGTTCTCTGAAATAAAATTTGATCAGTTTAAATGCATCTAAACATAAAAATAATGTTCAGCTCCATTAGACATTATAAAATACTATTTAAATTTCGTTCATTTTAACAAAAAGTTAAAATTCGGACAGAACTTATGGGATGACCTAATATATATATATATATATATATATATATATATATATATATATATATATATATATATACACACCATACTTATAAGTCACAGAATATTATAAACATATTTCTGTATATATATATATATGATAAAAATATAGTTTTAATGCATGCTATATTTATGGGCAAAAGTGCTCAATATCAGGGTGAGACCATGTGTAAATATGAGAGTGAACACTAGGGTTAGCAGCAATGATTTTGCTACTTATAATGCCCCATTGACTAGCATATATAAATAGTTGAGCTACCATTCAACACATGTGGCCTGAAGATTGTGTTTAAGCATGTAACATACTGTTACCATTCACTGTTGACCTCAATGTTCACTCTTATATTTGTACACACACACACACACACACACACACACACACACACACACATATGGGTTGAACAAAAATTTAATTTTGTTTTTATGTTAAATAGCATTAGGAACATTTAATCAAAAATTACTATATTTAAAAATATCATTTTTGATCATACTGAGAAATTTATCATCTCAGCATGATTTCTTATTAAAATAATAGGCAAAATTAATCTATTTATGTTCATTGATTCTAACATTATATATGGGAGAATTAAGTACATTTTCAGCATGTTATTTTTAAAAAGGTCAAAGTTCAACTCAAATGCACAAAAAAAATTGTACTCTTTATGGAGTAGGTTTTGGGAATTATCAAATGAGTCAAAAGTGATTTATGAAGTTTTGTATTGTTTATTTGTTTAGAACAGTGTTTTGCAATTAAGTCAACTAGTTGAAGTTGATAGCAATAAAATTAAAAAAAAATAGTTACTTGAGAATAATCTATTTTATAGCAATACAGAAGAGTACCAACATATTCAAAATATGCAAATCAATTGTTGAAAATCAATTGTATTGATTATGTTAGTTACTTAGTAGCATGGATTAATAAGTTAAGCAAAAAAATACTACTACGTAGCATTTACATGTTTCATTTTTTAACAAATTGTGAAGGATAATAGAAATGGCTACTTTAGAAAAAGAAATGTTAGAAATCATGGGCAAACAAAATAAACCTTACCAGACTCAAATCTTCATCCAAAATAGGTGAGATAGTGTGTGATTAGACAGGAGCCCTCTAATATGAATTAAAAAATAGTTTCAAACAAAGAAGTACTACTCCCAGTTAAAAGAAATGAATACAGTAATGACCCCTGGCTATCAGCTGTAATTTGTAGAGCCTCTTATTTTAGGTAACTCTTTGTCATAAAGTTATATTCTTCCACAGAAAGGTCTGATTCTACCTGTCTTCTGATTGGCTTGTCCACATGACCCCCTAACCAATCAAAATAATGCTTTATCTCAGTCATCTAACTGCCTATATCTCTTTGTTGTACCATACTTATAATCAGCAGAAGTTCATAGATGCACCTAACTGCAGGTGGCTGACTTTTTGATTTGACCCTGAGTGTGATTTCAGATGACAGATTTGCATAAACATTGGTGTGTTCAGATGACATCTTTTTAAAATTGCCCTTAGTCAAGCAGTGCACTGTCATAATAGTCAGCTTGTAAGGAATAAATATTAACAATATGAAATAAATATTAAATAAAGTGTAAGTAAAAATGTTAACATTAACTAAATTAATCACATTTGAAACAATTTTGTCAATCATCTTTTCTCTAATTAACATTTGAAACTTTTTATGAAATAACTGCAATTCACAATTCAGTTTTCCCTTGATAGAATTAAAAGAAATTAGTCTTCTTTAAGAAAAGTTGCATGCACAGAAGTGAGAAGGAGACAATTATACAAACAAGTTTAAAGAAATAAAGTAATTCAATTTGGGCATCTAATAGACTATGACAAAGACAAAAATTTTATTATCATATCAAGTTTATGATTAATCTTGGTATATTATAAAATATATTATAAAACCTTAATCACTTCCAACATTCATCATATTATATCCAATTTTTAATAACCAGTTAAACTAAGCTATTTAAAAAATTAAGCATACACACAAATGCCATGAGATATACACATGATGTTCATACAATCAATAAAAACAAAAAACAATAGAATATAAAAATTCAAACATACATAACATTAAAAACCAATTTACATATGATGTCTACACAGCCAATGAAAACAAAACAAAGAATTTAAAAACTGAAATATAATTCCAAATCTTTCCACTCCCAAAATTTCTGATGATGTTAAAAAAATAGTGAAACATGTCAAATTTATTGATTACCTCCTTGTTCCTTATTTGATCATTAGTTATGCACCAATATCAACATTCAACTAGAATTGTTTTTTACAAATTCTTCTGGAGAATATGGTTGTGAAGTAAACCATTGCGAAGTGTATAATTCCATGTTTTGTACTTGAATAGCTTCCAAGTAGTAGAAGTACTATACATATATATATATATATATATAATTATATATACATATACATATATATATATATATATATATATATATACACAAGTCTCTCTCTCTCTCTCTCTCTCTCTCTCTCTATATATATATATATATATATATATATATACAAGTATATATATATATGCACTCATATGTAAATGAAGCAAGATATTTCATATCACTATACCTCCCAGCAAACAAAGAGGCTTTATGTACCTTGAGGATCTTGAGCTTCTTCTATATACTATTTCATTTTCATATATTCTTTGATCGCCTTCTCCCCAACATCACTTTCGGAGATCTAGTTCAGTTTCTTCTATTATTGTGATCTTGGTATTGTTCTTCAGAGTCTATGTCCATAACCTCCAGGTTCTTGCGGTAAAATGAAATAAAATCAATAAATAAAGTAATAATAAAGAATAAAAAAATAAATCCCTTTTTCCATGATGCTAGTAATGAAGGAACTGGAAAAGTTTTGGTCATCGGCCAGTTTTATAGCCATACATCTGAAAAGGCCAGAACTGTGGTCACTTTCCAATGCATAGCATTCATATATGTTTTCCAGAACTTTCACTGATGAAATAAGAACAACCCTTTACTTTGGTTGTTCCAACTCAGCACAAAGCTAACTTGAACTCAACTATTATAACCATTATCATTACTTACCCTAACTTATTTCTGAACAAAAAAAAGAAGAAAATGGCCACATCCAAAAGATATTAAGAATTTTTCCTACAGTTTCTATAACATACATAATTACAGTTGCTTCTTCTTGAATTATTTATATGTGAACATGCTGACATCTACAATACACCAGCATGCTACCTTAAAAATCATACTCTCTCTATCTTCTATTGATTCATCATTGCAAGTTTTCTTTTCTAGGTTTAAAGGCTTCTGACATACTGTAACCTCTTCTTACATCCCTCTTTAAATTACTTTGTGAGCTTTATTTAGTCAACATAGGCAATAATGTCATCTTGATTTCTTTTTATACTAATACTGTATTTTGTCCCTTCTACATTCTAAATTTAATCCTTCCAGAAGTCAATTTGCTATTTTTCTTGTCTCATATTTTCTGATTAACAAAATAAGTTATGGTTAATGAAGTTCTAATCTGTCTTATTAATGTAGATAAACTTTGTAGTTTGCCTGCATGTGATATAATTTGATAACTAATCATTAGTCTTGGAAGAAAACTGTTAATATTAACTCTTTCTAAAGAAAGTGATAGAATTTGTCATGTACACTTTTTAGTACATTTTTATACAAATTTCCCCTTGGTACAACTAATATTGTCTTTCATATTATCTGATATGCTTTCTCTTTGTTCAACTTTGAACCGTAGTCATGATAATGCATCATCATCAAAAATATTTCTTTTTGTACATTCAATATGAAAATCAATGCCCATTAATTTTATTCTTTTTTTTAATTATTTTACTACAAGCAAGACAATAAAGCCACTGAGCGAGAAAAAGATATATGAAAAAGAAAACATTATGAAGGAAAGAGAACAATAAAAGAACAGGAATTAAGAAGACAGAAAATAATGGTTGGCATTTCATTTAAATTTTTGAAGATCAAAATTGACTGGAAAGCAAGAGGCCAAAAGAGAGTTCCACAAGCGAGAAGTGCAATAGAAGAAACTGTCAGCATAGAACTTACGGTTCTGTTATAGACAAGCGTATGGTTGCAAGACAGAAATACGACAACAGCAGAAATAGATTTACGTGATTTATTTCAATAGGAACGTGTTGTTTTGGGACAGCTACCTTGTGGTATAGTTCATAAGCCAGCTGCTGATCCAGGTTGATCTCTCATAGTAGTTCCCACTGGTTGGCGTGGCGATCCTCCTGCTGACTTCTGCTGCTGACTGCCCAGACTGACCGTGACAGATTTATTACCCGGCCTCCTGTTGACTCCTTGTACTTCCCCGTGTGACCCTTTTTATGGCGTGTTTTATGGCTTAACGGGCTTGAAAAACAACGCAAGTATAATTAGGAGGGAAACATTTTTATTGGTCAAAAAATAGAAGCACTGTGAAATATTATTTTATTTTTCAACCAGAACTCGTGCATCAGGTCTATGCGTAAATGACGATAATGGTCATTTTGTGACGGGGCCACGTCCCATTCACATCTGACTCTCGCTCTTGAGTATGTTAGTTTATTTGCCTGCAAATCAGCTGAGATATGACTTATTTTATTTCATAACAGTTCCATCTAGCTATTTCAGTCTTTCCTCCAATCTAGTACTGTACTTAAATTCATAAAAGTTAGGTACCAAAATGGAAAACTCATCAAAACAATTGCCAGGAAAATATTTCTAAAAAATGCACAGGAAGTTACATTACAACAGTGGGAAATTGGCTGAGGAAAAGATTCCAGATCAGGACAAATAACATTGTAGATTCTTCTTCCACTGTTATCAAGAATCTCTAAAAATATAACAGAAAAAATTAGACCAAATTTGTCAGCAATATAATATTCAATGTATAGATGAATAGTAAAGTTATAAATGTGTAAAATAGATTCTGGTAAGTAAAATTGTCTAGTGTAACCCAGTGAACCAACTTTCTGTGTACCAAATATATTCAATATAATCTTTCCACTTCATTTTTATGGCCCATCTTAAAATTCTATGAGATGTAACTTTTGGTGATTCCTTCTATGGAATAAGGGGCTTGTGACACAACTTTGTCAGAAATTATCTATCCAGTAAGAATTGGTGAGCTCTGCTAGTGCTCCATGCCATTGCCAGATCCTCGTTTTCTATATTTGAATAATTATACCTGCATTTTCTTAATTTTCTATGGAGAAACATGACTGGGTACCCTTCTTGAACAGATTTTATAGTTCACACTTAATTAATAATTTCTGGATATAAATAACTGGGATAAGAATCAGAACAGATTTTATAGTTCACACTTAATTAATAATTTCTGGATATAAATAACTGGGATAAGAATCAGAAGAGATTTTATAGTTCACACTTAATTAATAATTTCTGGATATAAATAACTGGGATAAGAATCAGAACAGATTTTATAGTTCACACTTAATTAATAATTTCTGGATATAAATAACTGGGATAAGAATCAGAACAGATTTTATAGTTCACACTATAAGAGTTAATTCAGAAAATATCCTTAGATTTTGTTCCACAAAACTGTAGTTTTGGGGACAAATCTATTTGAGTGGAAATTACTCCTTACTAGGGAGCTCACCTTAATGTATATGGTGTGGCAAGTCTTAGCTGAGAACTGAGGAATGTAGATTGAGTCAATATTTTCCATGGGAATAATGGTTGAGTAGTGAGAGGCTTGAAATGTTTCATTTATGGGAAAGGAGTTGTAAGGTGGAAAACAATTCATCATCCACAAGGCCGTGTAGTTGCTTTCAGACTCTATCAATACTGAAAAGTGAAAACTAGGCAACTCCAGCTAAGATATGTCTGTAGTATTATATTTTTGGCCTGATTTAGCTCATGTAATGGTAAATCATAGCAGGAAGTGTCATGTACTTACTGGCATGGTACAGGTAACTGACCATTTTTTCAGCATCTTTACCAATAGAACATATATATGAGTTACAATTGACGTCTGGTGTGAGGTTGTCTCAATAGATACTCAAGGCAAGGGGCCTCCAAGAACAGCTGTTCTTTGTGACAGACAGAAATTCATTATTAGTATTATTAGTAGGTGATAATGAAACATTGCAAGTTCTCTGCCTCCCCCATCTCCACCCCATTGTTGTTAAAGCTAGATCAGAGGAGATCAGCTGCCAGGCTTTGGTCAGCTACGTTCTACCATCGATATATATATTCAGAAAAGTTTGAAGTATGCTCTTAGGTAGATCATTAATATAAAGCAGGAAGAGGGTTGGAAGGTAGTTTCTAATGGCCATGCTTTCTCCATTCTTTCACTATTTGTTAACATTAATGAGAGGAGTTGATCCGAAAAATTTCAATGGATGAAAAATGAAAAAGTAAACCTAAAAGATTATATTTTTTTTTCAATTTTTGCCCTCTTCTTGCTCAAAAATGCAGCATGAAGGGATCCGTTTATTGTTTTTTATGAAGTTTGTCATATACCCTACATGAGAGAAGATGAGGTGGTTTGCATGTGACCAGTGGCGTAGCTAGAGTAAACGTCACCCGGGGCGGTCCGCTCAAATGTCACCTCAATGACCCCGATTCACCCTATGCTGAATGGTTAACTGTAGCTAAATTTTCATACATGCTTTACCTCTACTTTACTCTACTGACCGGTACGTTACTGTTTACATGTATGATCCAAGACAAAATCCAATACCACAAAATAATCAGTTCAAATCAAAAGATTTTTAAAATGCAACTGTTCACTTTCAGAACAACTAAATACAAAACACAGAAATACACAAAAGAATGACATTCAATACTATGGTCTTAGAATGAATGTTTTCTTGTTTTCATTGTGTCAAACTGGTCAATGACATTGTCAAAATCTGTTTATCTTGTAAGCTTGTTTTCACTGGACAATACAGCCAGATCCGACAGTCTTGACTGGCTCATGGTTGACCGGAGGTAATTTTTTATAAGTTTCATTTTGGAAAAACTTCTTTCACATGATGCCACAGAAACACATACTGTCAGAAAGAATCTTAGAATCAGCGTAAGATATGGCAATGACTCAACAAAGTCCCACTTGGTGATAAACTGCAGGAACTGCAGTACAGTCCAGTGCTTGGCTTCCTCCAAGTTTATTTTGGCTGCTTGTAGGTGTCGCCTTAAACGTGGAATTTCTAAAAAAAGTTCTTCTTCAGACACCTCATCATACACAGTAGTGAGCTTGGCAATAGACAATTGTATTTCTTTGTCTTTGGCACAAATAATATGGTCTGACTGAACGGCACAAAATGTCAGCAAAATGTCATTCACTGCCTTTCTTCTGGTATCCAACTCGATATGGAAATGGTCCAGGCACTCTAACATTGCTCTCTTAGTCTCCTGCTGCAATGACAATCCAGCATCTCTTGGCTCCTCTCCTGGCATTTCTTCTCTTTCTTCTGATTCTCTTCTCTGTAGGAATTTCAAGTTCTTCACATTTGGCAAGTGCTTGCTGGATGGCACTGTCAACAACATTTGTATGCTGCTCTTCCAAAAAGACCTTAAGAGCCCTTAATTTGGTAGCAACCATGTCCAGAGTAATACCTGGTGTTTGCATGTACTTCTGGGCTTTACTTCTTGTAAAACATGTAAAACATCACCCCAGAAAAACAAGAAAGAAATGAAAGAAAAGTCGCATATAGCTGGCAACAGATTGTGCGCAGCACCCCTTGTCTCGTCGTTTTCTTCGACACCACATAGGGCTTCAATGGCTTCCACAAACTGGTTAAACTTCTGTATCTCTGGCTTCACAGTGTCAGCATGTGCACTCCAGCGAGTTGTAGACAGTCTCTTCACTGTTAGACCTGTTTATTCCACTAGCACATCCCAGCGATGGGTCGACAGAGTAAAAAAAGTGTACAGCGCCTCAAGACTTCCAAAAGACTTTAATTTTTAAGCATTTTTCGGAACATTGTAAGTCAACTGCATTCTTTTAAAGGTTACTTAGAGAATTTATGCAAAGTTTATTTTTTTGTTTTACTTTATACAAGTAAAATAAATTTACATCGTATTTTGATGTTATTATGATTTTAGTTTTAGTGATAATTTAAAAACAATAAATATTTATCATTAGTACCAATAATGGAAAATTAAGTTAAAAATTTAAAAGAATCGTTTTTGGAATCGGAAAATAGGCAAAAATTTTTCCGATTCCGATACCCCAAAAAGTTCCGATTTTTCCGATTCTTGATTCCGATTAATCGTCCCAACACTAATAGATATATTCAAAAGTATATCGCTCACTCAATGGAAAATTGTATCTCAGCGAATTGATACACAGGCAAGACTGAAATTGTTGCACTTTTGGCTTCGTATTTCGCTTTGTTGTTGTTAATGACGCAGAGTTAAAACACCAGATCACCCGATAAAATGTTACAACAATGTCTCTTGTTAGTAACCAAGATTGTAGCAACTGAAACACATGAAAGCTGAAAACATTGCTATTTTTCCTACTCACAAATTTCATGACAATTTATTAGAAAATTTCTGATGGGGGGACAAAACTGGGGGGGTCATAAATTATTTCTGGGGGTCATATGCCTGCCTGCGAAACCCTGTGTCTCCACCACTGTTTTCAGGCTATTTTTGGCACCTTAGCCTGGTTGATAGATTTTGTTGCGGGTGACATTTTGTCACCCCCTCCTGTGCTGGCACCCGGGGCGGTCTGCCCCCCTAGCTACGCCACTGCATGTGACTTCATGAAGTGGCAGCAAGTCGAATTCCAGGATTTTGACTGTAAAAGGAGGTTTTTGCATATTTTTTAAATTTCCATTGGGATTTTTGCAACAAATAGCAGAAAAGTGGGATTAGTTGATTAAATTTGAGAGACTTATATTGGTTGTGATGAAGGAAAAAGAGGTCCAAAGGCAACTAATAAATTTGTTTTCAGTGAGAGGTCTCCAAAAACAAGACAATTCAATATTTTCAAATTTTTCACTATCTTTAGAATCTTCAAAGTGGCATAAAATCTGTTTGACATAAAATAACATGCTGAAATTTTCAGAATAAAAACCTCTGATGAATGTTAATAAATGATGAAAATTTGGATGAAATCTGAGGATCTTCAGAATGTATCTTTGTTGAATCTGTTTGGAATGACTGATATATCTTCAATTAATCTTAACTCAATTAATTCTTCTTCCATAGAGATTTTGTCTTTTCCAAGTCACTGCTGGTATCTCAGCCAATGTAAAAATTTATAATTGATTTGTTGGCCTCTTGTTTTAAAAATATTAACTTAGTTCACTCTGTGATGATAAATATCTTTTTTGGTTTAATATTTTTCTTCATTATCTCACTAATTCCCTTGATTGTTAAATTTAGGACAAAGCAACTCAGTGAGACTACAACCACATCCAAATAACTAAATCCAGTATAACTTTGTCCTAGAACCATCACCATTATTATCACAAGCAGCAGCAGTCATAGGGTTGCATCACCATTGTCATCATCAGAGTCATGATCACATGTGATCATAGGGTCACTGAATGACTTTGCTCTGGAATCATCATCATCAGTACCATGATTGGGTGTGATCATAGGATCACTGAGCAGCTTTGTCATAGACTCATCATGATCATGATCATTGTCAGTATCTGTGTCCCATGCCTGGTGTGGTTGTAGGCTTGCTGAGTAACATTGTCCTAGAATCATCATCATCATCATCATCATCATCATCATCATCATCATCATCATCATCATTTCCCTGACTGAGTATGGCCATATGGTCTGCACAACTGAGCACTTGATCAGCTACTTCCACATGTCTTGGTAAGTATTCATTCATGTATTGTATGTCTTAGAAAAAGCAAACCTGGCAAAGCCCATCCCTCTCCAGGTCAGGCCACAGCCATTCTTCTATTTCAGTTCTTCTATCTGAAAGCTCACCTTAGTCATGGACATATATGGTTGTTGACTGCATCAGGGGAACCTTCTACCTTTTGGCTAATGACCACTCTAGGAGATCCTTCGGCAAGTGACAGTGTGTCATCACTGCCTTGGATATACTTCCAGTAGTTTTGTGCCATGTGCAGATTTAGCCTGTAGCCAGTTGAAACACACTGTAGTTACCCATATACTCCAATGCCAGAGGTAATGAATTAAAGGATATTTTTCTTTTTTGGCTACTGGATGTCAGACTAAACAGATCTTCATCAACTATAACAGTTATTATTATTGTTGTTGTTGTTATTACAATTGTTTAAATTATAAACAATAGTAATAATAGTAATAAATAATATATGTAATCAATAATAGAAAATAATCATCAGATATTTCTAAGAAGGATAGAAGTTGAATAATCAAAATTGAAGTTTCATCAAATCATCTAAGTGCTGTGTCTCTTTAGGACGTTGGCGATCATGGCTCTCCACAGTTTCCTTTCCTTTATATCTTTTAATAACTTTTACCTTTTTGCCATTTCTCCCAAAGCTTGCACTACCATCCATTCACTCAAGCATGCCAGGTAGGTGGTGCATTGCTTTCCTCTGCCCTGTGAGTAACAAATTTCAACCATCTCTTCCTGATGTTAAGTGTAAGTGTCCTTTAAGTTCTACACTAATAATTTCATCTCTCACACTTCTTGCTTGTGGAACTCTTTTCCAGCTTCTTGCCTTCCAGTCAGTTTTGATCTTCAAAAAGTAAATGCAATGTCAATTGTTCTCTTCTGTCTTCTTAATTCCTGTTTTTTTTTATTGTTCTCTCTCCTTAATAATGTTTTCTTTTTCTTATATTCTTTCACACTCAGTAAACCATAGCATCTTAGTGGCTTTATTGCCTTGCTTGGGGTGAAATGATTTAAAAAAAAAAGAGAGCAGACAAACTGTAAATCCAAAATTTTTATATTCTAGAAATTCTTTAGTTGTTTTACAGAAATTGTATTTTTTTTATCCAGTTCCTTCTAACAATGACTATGGTTTTCATACAACATGAAATAGATGAGACATAGGAAGATTTTCTAATGACTTTGACTTAAACTGTTATATTCAGCTACCGTTCATATTATATGGACTGCTTAGACACTAACTGACTACTTGATACATTATCCCTTTATTTATACCTCACATGTGGACATAATAATAGATACAAAATGCATGCAAATATTTAACAAAAAAAATGCTTGGCTCAATTCTAAAGTACATCACTTGTAGAGTATATAATTTCTAACAACTTAATAACTATACATCCTTAAAAACTGAAACTTTGCAGATTAATTATTTGGTATATGCTTATCTTTCTCCATAAACTATTAACTAATTAAATCTTACTTTAAGTTAGTATCCAATCAGTATGGATATTATATCTTATTAATAATTTTCAATAAAAAGACATTTTTATCTTGTCTGAGACTGATTAATTAATAGATTATGTTCTAATAATGTGTCTGCTATAATTTGAATCTGTATAATTTGTTTTATCAAATTTATATAGTCAATATAATTAATAGATTATGTTCTAATAATGTGTCTGCTATAATTTGATTCTCTATAATTTGTTCATTTTACCAAATCTTAATTTACATAGATTTTTAAGTTTTTTCTTCACAAACACTACAAAAATGTGTGCCAATATTCTTGGTTGCTAAATGAAACATAAATAAAGGTAATATTCCTAGATAATTTACATTTTATTTTTTAAATATATCTAAATTAACAAGACAAAATAGATTTACAAATATATTGAAATGACTTTTCAATTGGAGAAAAGATCATTTTACAGAGGAATTATTGTAAGGTAAATCCCAGCTACATTATAAAAAACAATAAATAATTTCAGCTAATATAATTTATCTACAATATAAATAAAATGGCTTTGTGATGATAGAAAAATAAATATATTGTAATGATGGCATTGTCAAAATAATACTTATGATAAATACCAAATGTTTATTGGAAAGGTCATTGAAAATTTGTTTTTCATTTTGGATGGATATAAGCCAAACAAAGCACTCAGAAGACATAAATATGCCATTCCATAGTTTATAAACACAATTGCACATAATTATTTAAAAGGAAAAAATGTAGATATAATATGTAATGTATTTAATTAATTTAAATTATTCACAAATAGGAGTTTAAAATATATTAACTTAAAAAGATAGATAAAATGCACAATTTCTAAGAGGAAAAATTTGGTTTTCAAAATAAAAGATTGTGTACGTATAATATTTTTCTGAATATTACCTTTTAAATTCTTACTTTGAAATAGTTTAAAATTATCTTAGAAATTATATTCTTCTTTTTTTTAATCAATTCACTCCAAGCAAGGTAATAATGCTACTACTGGAAGTGAAAGAGAATAGAAATACTTTCAAGGGAGCTGTAAACCCAATCATAAACAGGAAACAAGGGATGAACACCTACTCCTGTTCTAAAGGTTTGTGAGGTGTGTGTGAACCAGACAATAGACACAGTCAAAACAATTTTTATGATATCAAATGTTTATTGGAATGGTCATAGAGTATTTGATTTTCGTTTTGGATGGATAAAAAGCCAAACAAAAGAAATGTACAGTATATAGGGGGAGACAATTGAGTTGCTTGTTATCTACTATAGAAAGTCTTCAGCTTTTCCAAAAGCCAAATATTTTTCCATGGATGCTGTTTGTAGACTAAAACTCAAATCTGGCTTAGACATGACCAAC
Source organism: Acanthosepion esculentum (assembly GCA_964036315.1). Classification (NCBI taxonomy): domain Eukaryota; kingdom Metazoa; phylum Mollusca; class Cephalopoda; order Sepiida; family Sepiidae; genus Acanthosepion; species Acanthosepion esculentum. The sequence continues at coordinate 1,874,650 of OZ038520.1, forward strand.
ATCTCAGAAGTAATTTCTAGTGTTATACTATGGTGATGGGGGGGAGAGTTCTCGTTGTTAATTGTTGCTTGTATCAGAAGGTAGATAAATAGTAGCAGTCCTTCGGGACAGCCGCTAGTTTGGCCTAAAGGTTCAACAAGCAATCAAATTGGGGTCACCATAACATAAACAAAATAACATACGAAAGAGAAGGGTATATCAAAAACACTTTGTATTTAAATGCAACATCAATGAATAGTACAATGTTTCTTGATTTACACGCACAAAGTCCGTTACAAAATGTTCATTCATAGAAGAGAAATCCGATTATTAAAAGAATATAAGTGTCTTTTGTTAATACTTAAGTTCATGACGTGCTGGTCACAGGAGATGAAAGGTGAGGTCAATGGGTTGGTAGGAGTCCTTTGATATCTCCGTTGGTGAAGGAAGGCTGAAGGCATCGGGTTTGATGGGTGAGAAAAGCGTAGCGACATTCACTGACGGTACTTCAAAGCTTTCTCTCCTAGAAGTGAATTTATCGTTCTATTTATGTGTGCCCATCGGATCAGAGTCAGTCTGCTGAAACAAACTGTTGGGTATGGCGCGGAGCCGTTTAATTGGTGGAAATTGCTTATTATTCTTTTTATTTCTTTTTAATTTTCCCCCGGAAATTCTGCGTGGAGCCGGGTGCGCAAAGACCAGTATTGGTCATTTGCTGTCTAAACCTCTGAGGGTTAATATCCGGTCCTTCGCTTGCTCCGTGCCACCACAATACTAAACATTGCAGAGAACAACAGAAGTTATTATTTCAAGATGACCTTGTTGGGATTGCTATGAGTTTGATTTTGTTATCAGAAGGTTAAAACATTAAGATGGTTAGTTTATGGGTATGTTCACCATATTAATCCACAACAATACAGAAATTTGTGTAGTTTGTGTGCGTGATTAAAGTAGAGTATAAATGTCTTAATTTTCTAGAGTTGTTTACCTTGGATTGTTCTGTATTTATCTTTTGTTAAATACAATTTCTATTTTAGTACACACTTTTCTTAGAAAGTTGTAAGTGAAGTTTGAGAGAATAATGTTGATATTTGAGTCAGCAGTTAACGCGCGAAAAGTTCCTTAGGTTAGTATAGTGACACGTGTGGATCCATTTGGCATCTCTCTGAGGCTAAGTGGCTGACTAGTGGATTGGGTTGAAATGGTCCTTTTTATTTGTTTTTCGAATCCAAAATAGGCTCCACAGAACTGAGTGTAATTATATAAGTTTTAGACAATTGTTGCACATTTTGGTGCCATCTCAACTAATGAAAAGTCAGGATTTGCAAAGTGAGGTGTTGGTTGGCTAAAACTAGTTTTGATAGAAGAGTGCCTTTTATTCGGGGGTGAGAAGAAAATATGGACGATTCCATCAACCTTGACTCAGCTCCCAGTTTTCATTTGTGTCTTAGTGTTCTTACTAGTAAGACAAGCCTCTGTTGCTCCTGAGTATAAAATACTTGTCTACTCCTTGGTTTTAGAATTTGAAGTGAAAATCTTTAAAAAAATCTGAATATTTCCTATGTGTTACAATTGTTTTCCTTTATATACCATACTTGTATTACCAATTGAAAATCGGAAAAATTCCAATTTTCAGTATCATAAATTTGTAATTGTCAGAATATGAAATTACCAAAATATTTGAATTCTATGAATTTAAGATGATTTAAGCCTATAACCTATTTGACATACTGCAACTTCAAGGACAATACTATTAAATTGATGTAAAAGTTTCTCACATTATTTGAGAAAACAATATTTTATTCTTATAAATTCATAACATCATTATTTAGTATCTGTCTATATTTCTGAGATGAAATATTGTAACTATTTACACTATTTCCATTGTTTGAACTCTTGTCTTCATATTTACTACCATATTCACAACAGAAGAAAGTCAAAGCGTACAACAGCCGAAACATTGTGAATATGTCAACAAAGATGAGAACAACAGTCCAATGATATAAATAGTGTAAATAATCATTATTTAGTTATAAGAAAATTTTTCTTTGGCATTTTATAATCTTATGCTACACTTTCAGATAAATTGTTTAGTCCATCAAATTTGGTTGATGTTAAGGTCACACTTCCTTTGACAAAAAGTATTTTATTTATATGAATTCATAGAATCACTATTCAGAGTATTTCCTCTTACTTCTTAACATCTTATGTTAAATCTTCAGGTAAATTGTGTATTTTACCATAAATGAATGATTCCATTTTTTATTTGATATGATTTCTTGGAGAATTTTTTTTAATATAAAGAATTGTTGGAATCTCTAAACAGAATAGTAGAATTGTTTGGGTTTCTCCTAATAAATTTATTCACATTGCATTTTTTAAATAATATTTTCTGCAATGAGTAATAGAAAAACCAGTGTTTAAATGCTGATTAATGTTTTTTTCTGACTCCCCTTTTGCTAACTTCTTCAGTTGCACCGTTAACAAATTGATTCTGTCCTTTAGACTCTACTAGCAATGCTCAGGGTTAGGGATCTTAATGAATGGGTGGCCTAAAATCTCCATAGCAGGCCAGTGGTGCTTTGTGCTACAAAACTGTTTTCCAAGACAGACAGATACTAATGATGTAGATATTTACTAAGCTTGCATAAGTCTGTCACATGGACACTGGATTGGGAAGCCAATCACAACTAAACTCCTTACACAAGTGAATGATCTGCAAGACTGACTTGTTAAACATAATTTATAATGTGCGAGTCTATCACGCATGAACATACATACATACATACAAATACAAATCATATACAACGCCAAGCATTCATTGGTTAATTAATCACCACTACATTATTACAGACAATTTATAAATTGCAGCAATGTGACAATTTTGTAATAAATCTATTTTCATGTCGTCAGTTTTGTGCACTTTTGGAAGAAAAATCAGATCGTCTGCGCATGAAGAATAATTCTTCCTATGCAGCGATCTGGAGCCTATAGTCACTTATTTAAGCAAGAATTTTTCTTAGCTAATTACTGAGAATTCAGCTGCCAAACGAATCCACAACAGTTGAAACCATGCGTCAACCTTCTCACTCACACACCACTCACATGCTGAACATACCTTGTATATACTCACATAATCTTTTGTAACACGGCAAATCTTTTAAGAACAGTTATTATTATAAGAGACTCTCATGAACATTATTCCGCTGAACTTTGAAATACTAAAATAACATCAAAGAGAGACAACTCTTGTTTATTTCAACTTTTTCTTACTTAAATGCATGCTTTCTTTCACATCGTTATTTGATATTGTACATCTTGTTAAATACATATTTTATGTGTAACAATATCTTTTGCTTATCCTTTTCTGTGTCAGCCCTGTTTCCTAATCTAAGGTTAAATTAATGTGGTGAAGTCTGCCACAATAATTTATAATTATAGCATGCATATGGAAATTAGTAGCTAGGGTTATACCACTTGATACAGGACAACTCCTGAATGAGATTCAGACATGGGGCAAAATAAAAAAAATGAGAGCTCACCTCAAGATGCAGATACTATATAGACTTTTGAACACTTGGACTTATAGGATAAACAACAGTCAAATGGATATACTTGTCTTTCATACCAAAAAACCCCATTTGGAAATATTACATGGTTTCTGAAGTGAAAACCCACACATAAAATAATGGATATTATTCAATCTCCCACCTGATGTCATTACAGAAAATTACAGAAACTGGTTAGAGAGATTTGAATTGTACACATGACATCAGAAAAATTACCAAGCTGGACAAAATAAAATGTGTGTTATTCTTTCACATGGCTGAAGAAAAGGCAACAGTGGTATACAATGCCCCTAACATTTACAGGAAAAGGAAATTATAAGGCACTAGTGAGAAAATTCCAGGAATGTGTTCAGGGCAAGAAAGATATAGCCCATGAATGATATTGGATTAACACGGGGCACTGTGAGAAGGAGAAACTTTCCTGTAATTTCTCACTGACATACAAACACAAGCAGGAAAATGTGGGTACAAGCATTTAAAAGATAGTGTGATGCATAACCATGTTATTATGGAAATCCAGTGTGACAATGAACTTGGACCACCCAAATCTGGAAAAATTAGTAAATGTCTGCAAAAATGACAAGATAGCCACAAGTTGTGCCTTAGAAGTTTCCAAAGTAAGTGCGATACAGTTCACCCACAAAATGTACATAATATTACTGGGCATAGGTAAATATATGTGAAGTATAAAAAAAAAAGAGTCCAATGACTGTGACAGATGTGGATATCACGACATGGATAGAGTATTGTAGCCCATTCACTACTCCATTCACGTGATCAAGGGCAGACGTCATCAATCTTCTTGACCATGACCTTTTCTTTCTTTGTGTTGCCCAACTTTCTTCAATTTAATATAACAAATTCATTTAAATTCATAATAAAACCAATGTCTTTTTAGTTATTTCAGTATTACAAACTTAGTCTGAATACTCTTTGTGAACATTTTTATACTTTGTAGCAACTCTGAATTTATTTTCTTTAAATATTGAGTAGGTATGCAAGCCCAGTTAATGTTTAGACTCTCTTATCATATAACCTGGTGATTTCTTGATGAATTAGAGAAGAGAGACAAGGAGGAAGCAAACTGCAGGCATCCTGCTTTTGTGGCCAGGGGGCCTGGTTGGGTTATGTATTGAGTTACGTCCCCATTTATTTTTGTTCTGCCAACTGGACACTAGTTGGGCTTTCCTATCCATTCTTACTTATGGCATTCATAGCCTTTATTATTTCCAGCTACCATGGACTCTTATTTCTGACATTCTTGGCCTTACTACTTCTGGCTATCCCAGATCATTACTTTCAGCAATCCAGACCTAAACTACTTCTGGCTACACCATGGTCCCTACTTCTAGCATCTCTATCTCAACCTAACTTGCCTGGTTGATCAGCATTAATGGACCTGCTTACAACAGCCCTGAACTTTCAGCTATAGTAGGGGTCCCTGCTTCCAGCTTTCCTGTTAACCTAACTCAGCTGGTTTAGGAAATTGTTGCATGCATATTGTCTAAATTCAAACAACCTTCTGTTAAAAGACTATGGAAGGTTCACTATTGGACTTAACCAGTAACTGCTCAATGCCACAACCTAACATTTAAATGGAACTTTCTTCTCTTTGGTTATATTGTCCAGACTTCAAATAATCTACTTTGTACACTTTGGTTAAAATATTGCGGATGGTTCACCATTGGACTTAACCAGTGACTACCAGATTTTCTAGCCAGTCAGTATTCCTCAATTTACTTAATTCTGCCTCCATTACTTGATTCATTGTTTGCTCATGTTCCTTTAATCCAAACACATACTTTTGTACATATTTATCACAATGTTTTGGGCATTGTATGCTCCGGCCTTCTTCAGGTGGTTGGAATGTCGAACTGAACCCTTTATTTCACTCGCTGGGGTAGACTCTTCTAGTTACACATGCCATGCCTAATGGATGTCAGTTATCAGTTATCTCCTGTTAATTCCCCTCTCCAAGTGTGTCACAACTGCCATTGGCCACTCCTTAAAAACTAACAAACAAGACGACCTTGACCTTTGCAACCGTTTTACTCACAGAATTGAAATCAGCAGTAAGTGAGTAACTAAATGACTAACCCAATATGTTTGAAGCCTAAACCATACCTTAAGAATATCAGATAAGGCAGTGTTGACCAAACATTGGGACAACATTATGAGTAATTTTATATTTACTGTTTTCTACAGCCATTGGCTAGGGAGTACTTGAACAAACAAATTGACATAATCTTAGCCCCTCTTTCTGACAAAAACAAAGCTGACAGGGGATTTGATTATGGTAGGGATTGTAAAGGACACCTTCCCTTGCTTTACTATCAGTCCTCCCATCTCACGGGTTGAGTGCCACTGTAAACCCGGGGATCAATCAGATTTCCTTCGGGAGTGTCGATCGGCTTTGAAGATCATTCCTTGGTCCAGTAACCTTTCTCGGCCTAGGAGAATCTTCTATCGGGAACTAGTGGAGGGGGCCATGAAGGATCCACTATGTGAGCGGCTCAGCTTGTCAGAGGAGGAGTTCCATTTCTTCATAGTCTTGGTCGCCAGTGTTGGATTACGTCAGCAACCCAGAGTTTTCACTTACCTGGTGACTGGTTTTGGAATAGCTATCTCTCAATGACATGGCCTTCATATGAGGCCTGGCAGATTTGCCAGACTGTGAGCAATGTGACTTTGGCATAGAGGAAATGGCTTTGCATGCCTTCTACCATTGTCCTCAGGTCTGTCCCCTAGGGACCATGTCGGTGAGTTGATGGCTCAAAAAGCTTGTGCTCATTGATGAATGGTATTTCTATTACTGCTGGCCATGGCCCAAATGGTGATTTGGATGACACGACAGGAGGAAGTCTTGTGAGGCAATCGTCTTTCTCATCAGGATCTTATCTGATTCTTTGAGCATCAGCTCATTGATGAAGATTAGAACTGATAGAAAATGCTTGGTTTCAACAGAATTTAGTGAAAGGTGGGTGACTGAGGTGAGCTTGGTTCATGTGAATGGGCTAGCCATAATTTTCTTTTTAGGTCTACCTAATTCACATTGGGGTGGTTTACTGTAGAGCCCTCTCTTGGTTAGGCTAGGCAAGCATTGTGTACCTAGTTAATGTAAGTGTTGTTTCCAGCCTGCTCCTGGCTACATTTTTATGATCCAAGTTGAGATTCCCAACCTCCCCAGTTTGTTTTTGGCTTCCTTTCATCTCAACTAGGTCAGCTTTATTTATTCCCCATATCTGTATATATTTTCTTCTTTCCCTCTCCCTTACTGAGAAAACCTCTTGATTCTGCCATAGGGCAGAATACAGCACCCTCTGTTTTTGAGGGCTGCATGGGTCCAACTAACATTAGTTATCTTTAATTTATTTGTTTTGATATTTTAATTTGGTTTTTGGGTTTATCTCTTTCCCTCTCATTTTATATCATGTACAAATTTTATGTATAGCATTTTATAATCATAAAATTAAATTTTCATGTCATGGGGTGCATTTTGTAGGTCCCCCTGAGAGTATGCGGTATTATGGTATATGGAGGATTGATTGGCAATGGATGAGTTTTTGTGGTGAATGTGTCAATTGTAACAAATGAATGGCTCGTGAATTGGATTAGCTAAGTATAGGATAGTAAGTGACAACCAGTTTCAACCTCATTCCCCCCTTTTTGGCCTTGTGCCACAATTGTGCATTTTACACAATAAATCTTGAGATACTCTTCGGCTTTATCCCGTTTCCGCGGTTGATCTGCCCTGGAAGACGTATCATCTCACTGACTTAGCCCTGTTTAGGGACTCCAGCTTTGTAGAGAGATACCCTGTGGCGTGATCCCATTTCTACAGTTGATCCACCCTGGAAGATGTGTCATCTCACTGACTCAGTCCTGTTTAGGGACTCCAGCTTTGTCGAGATGATTCACCCTAATCTTTGAAGAAAACAGCCAGGCAGCACTCACTCCAATTTCGGTCCGATAACACTTCTACCCAGCAATCAACCAGCTACCATTGCCTTCATGAATAGGAACATTGGTCTATGATAAGACCATAATGTCATAAAAATCTACACCTAAAACTAGAACCTTGATGTAGCACTTATAAATGTCCATGGTAGTGAACATCTAAGTCCAATATCCAGAGTGAGAGATTTTTTCTGTAAGTGTTTATAATGGTATCATTCACTGTTACTAAGGAAAATTTAGGGGTGTTCATTTTTGTGTTGCTGGTAAAATGCTTAAATCAGCGCCAGTATCAACTAAAAATTGCAAGCCAGAGATTTTGTCTGCAATGTGGAAAAGATTTCATTTGAAAGATGTGGTACCTGCATTCAATGATACCAGTTAATCTGATACTGTCCTTGGTTTCACAGTCCCTGCTGTAGGAGTGTGAAATGTACATGGAGGTGTACATTTCTTGGCATTAATTCCATGATGCCAGTGATATCAACAATATTTTGGATCACTGTTTGAACTCTGATGTCTGCTATTAGACTTTCTCTCTCTGCTGTTGTCTCATTTGTGATGGAGTCGTGATGCTTGCTTCTCTTGAATGAATTGGTTAATGCTTAGTGTCATTTTTTTTAAGAATTTCTTCCAACCCATCTACCTCTGATTTTTCAGGTATCATTGAAGTATTGATGGTGGTGTGATGTGGACATCATGTATATTATTTGCCGTTTTGGCTAAAATTTTGAGCTCTGATTTTTCAGTGGTGTGAGAATTTTGACTGTATCTATGAGTAGCTTATCTAGCCACAGTCATCTTATTAGGTTTTCATCCATAGCGTTTCTACCTAGATGGTTCTTCATATGTCTTAGTAGATGTGATGGTAATCTGTCACTGATCTCTATGTCCCTAAAAAGTTCCACAAGAAGTATTCATGAACAATAGCCCATGCTTCATGTTAGTAGAATACCAACAATCTGCAAAATTACAATATGATCCCCACATTACCCACAAGCGAACAGCCTTGCAGAAAAGATAGTGAAAACTGTGAGAAATATTCTATGGAAATGTGTGGACCCATTGCTTGGACTTTTGATTCACTGCAGCATGCCAGGCAATGATGGATCATCACCTGCAGAAATGTTGATGGTGAAAAAGCTAAAAAGCAAACCTACTTACAATAAATAAACAAAAAAGAGCACCAAATAGAAGGCAACAGTCAAAGTAAAAGCCAGACAAAAATATTGCTTCAACCAACAGAGAGTTCAGCAGCTAAAAAAACTAAACCTAGAGGAAAGAGTTCATATCTGAGATCCTGCGCATAACAGATGGAATGAATCTATCGGGTTATCTCCTCTTCGTTTCGTAACCCTTCAACAGGGGTCTCTCTCCCCTGGGAGTATAAATACGGGCTGACCTTTCGCCTCTTTCTCTTTCCACGGCTCTTCCCACGGCTTCGCACACGTGCAGCCAAAACTGCCTCTCCTGGAGCTGGCAACCTCACACGTGGTGCGAGGTACTGAAAAACTTTCTCTAACATATCCAATATGTGAACTCTAATACACAACCAGCGTTTCCCATATTCTGGGAACACGCTAAAACAAAATTCACAACCGTACGGACATTCAACACACACAAATAACTTTACATACAGACACTAATGCTTTATTCATGTTTTAAATGATGTATTTGTAATTCTTGTATCAATCTGTTTGTCATTAATATATAATTGTTTTGTACATATATATCTGTCTTGTTCATTTTATTTTGCTTTCTTTGGACTCCATCATAGTCCAACATTACTATGTAGCGGGACTGGCCAGCAGGAAGTCTTAGTCCAGAGATTTTATCCTCACATTAACCCGCCGGTCCCCTACAAATCTGACATAGTACAAGCCAAAGTAGTGCTCAGATCATTCACCATTCAGACTAAAACAGGAGCTGTCCTTCAACAAAACAGAAATGACTTACTAAATATAAAGAAATGCCATTCAAATTAAGACTCCTCATGGTTTCCACTGCTACCAAACATAAACAACATTGATGAAAATCAAAATCAGCAAGTAGTATTTTAACCAGCATCAGCATATCTAGCTGAACAGACACCTAAAAAATCATCTGAGCAACAAAGCTCAGTAACAACAAAAAATGAAAACAGCCCATCAGAGTTGAAACATTCAAGTTGTAAGTTATAACCGCGGAACAGGTGAGACGTATAAATCACATGCTGAACTGTTTTCTCTGCAGAAACTGTTTGTTTCCATATATGTTACTACACATATATGTACATATTTTGTTCTCTTTTTCTTTTGCCTCTCTTGTGTGCCTGTTACTGACCACATATCTATGGTTCATTACTACAAATATCTGTACTATCATCTTGAGTGTGAAGATGTAGCATGTGTGCAGAAATTAATAACCAGAGTTATGTCCCTTGATACACAGGAGATTTCCTGGATGAGAGCTTGTCTTTCATACTGAAACACGCAACATGGAAATATTACAATAATTATATAATTCCTAATTATATTTATTAAGGTTAATTAAATCTGATACATTGATGGGCCACCCAGTGAAGGTTGAATTCACTACACACTTATTAGTTTGTATCCTTAATTTGCACTGTATCAGATACTCTAATGCTAATTTTCTTAAAGACATATTTTGTAAACTTAGTTTAGTACAAGGTCAGAAGATTAGGGCAACCAGTGGATGTCAAAGTCACAATACAAGTAAATGGCCTGTAAGCTGTCTTGCTAGTCACTGCTTTATGGCAGCTACCCATGTGATATATATATTGAGATCAAATATGGATAGGAATCCGACAGAATGATAGCATAAAGAACAAGTACGAAACATTTATAAATCTAACATATTTTGTTTTTATTCAAGCTTTATCAGAGAATGAGATATGGAGAAAAAGAAATTATGGTTTATTTATTGTTGTTGTTTGATTCTCATTGGTTAAGCAGACTTCATGTGCATTTGACTTGTCAAGCAGCATTCATGTGTATAATTTATGTGTGTAAGTGTATCATAATTCTAGTTTGTCTATGCAAGATTCAGATGATAATGTATATTTGTAAGTGTGTATGTGTGCGTATGTAGTAGGCATTATTATGCTTGGTGGTTGTCTGCATGTTGATTTGTGGACATTTTTATATAAACGCTGGTTGTTCTAGTGGTAGGTAGACATATGTTAGATTCTTTAAGAATGGATTTAATAAAGGTTGGTGAGGTATTATAGTGTGTTTATAGTTGGTAAAATATTTATCAGGGTTCCCTCAAATTATTTACAATGTAGAAAATTCTTTTTTAATTAGGGTGGCATTTGTAAAATCAAAATTATGGCCAGTTTTGTTCCCATGTATTATAAGTTAGTTTAAAAGCTTGTCTCATCATAGATATTTCTTATGTTTGTAGATGTGGGTTTGAAGATGTCATGCCAATGTAAGTGTTTCTACATTGCAAGTACACCCTTGTGCAAATTAATTGAAATAAAACAAATAATTTCCTTATTATTTACTTTTTTTCCATATTTTTCTAATGAAACATGACCCAGTGCACATGTTAGTACTTCATATGTCCATTCCACAAAGTTTTTCCTTGCAGATTGACCACAGATTCTCGATTGGATTTAAATCAGAAGAGTTTCCAAGTCAGTCAATAGTACTTTGATTTGTTCACTGGTAAGGCTTGCCATTGTGTTCATGCAGCATTACAATTTTTGTATGCTTTCTTGGAGTAAAATCCATTGCAGACAATGGCCATAGGACAACTAATCGACTGTCGAGATAATAGTGTCTGGGTGTGATGAAAATTGTCATGCATGACGCAGTATTTTTCAAGGCCAAACAAATTTCATCATAACCCCGAAAATAGATTCATATTACTGCACACCACTGCAAATGACCTAATCTGAGGAAAAAATAGAAATCGATTACACCCTGTCACTCCAGTGGGTCTAAAACTGATCATATGGTGAAAGAAAGGAAACTAAAGTGGTTGTTTCAATTAATTTGCACAAGGATGTAGTTTGTTTGAAAAATCTCAGTTAGACATAATTAATTTATTTTCAAATTTTGTAGAAAGAGTGTTAGAGAATAGGTGTCTAATTTGGGGAATTTGTATGCTTGTTTTCTAGCATTTTTTCCTTACTGGAAACTCACAACTTTGACAAGCTCTAAAACACATTCTATAGCAGAATGGATGCATGTGGACAAAAAGAAATAATGAAGAATTCAACATTGCCATGGGAGTATATGATATGGCAGAAGCATGCAAGAGAGCGGAAATATTCATAAGGTAGAAATTAAAATATATATTTGATATCAGCTTTATAGAGATGACAGTGTAATTATAGTACAAAATATCCAAGAAGCATAAACAGATCAAGAACTGTTAAAATTCTTTAAAGGCATGGCCTAAAAATCACTACTGTACTAAAAGTAAATTAGATTTGAATACTGGTAGAGATATATAAATAGCAAAACAAATCACTCCTCTATTATACCTAAACATTTCATAGATTAACAACTAACTCAAGTAATAAGGAAATATTTGATGAAGCTAAAGTTAAACATGTAAAAGCTTTAGAAGAAAGCGAACATAAAGTATAGAATATATGTAAAAAAATATAAAAGGTAAAAATAAAAAGACACAATATTGTGTTCTGGTTTAACCCACTTATAGTGACAACTAGCAGCATGGCCCGGCGTTGCCCGTGCTTGATTCAAAAATCGTACGACTCATACAGCAACCGCTATCACTTGACTTAAAATATTTTTGCCCTTCCTTGCCGTTAAAGGAGTGCCCTTTGCCGTGCTGATGTTGCTACATGCCTTACTTCTTGCCTATCTCACACTGCAAATTTTTTCTAAGCTCTATACTAAACATTAAATCTGTTACGAAAAAAGAACTAAACAAGATGAACACAAAACGATCAGCTTTAAAAAAGGACTCGTAACTGGAAAAACTGAATGAAAAAAGAATGTTAACAATAAATACTTTTTCACACCCAACCCAGTTCTGCGGAATCAGAATCAACATTGAACTTAAGCAAGGAAATGAGCCAATTGGAGTAAAGTGGCATGCAGATTTAAATTTTTCCCACTTGTGACGAATGCAGCTATCGATTTTTTTTGTATGCTAGTTAACATTCATGTCAGTCAGCTGTTGGCTCTCATGCTGGCCAATAGAATCTTCCTGCCTATTCGTGGCAACCAGCTATAGGCTCTCACTCTGGCCAGTAGAAAATGGCCGCAATACATGAAAACTGCCGTAGAAGCATGAAAAAATCGATTATTTCTACTATCAATGGGAGTTGGGAAATGCAAAGTCAGTCTTGGCCTTTTTACTAACTTGGAGCATGTGCATGTACATTTTGGTGCAAATCCGTCGAAAATTCCAGCCGTGCATTCGTTACACACACACACACATCCTGTCTTTTATAGATAGAGAGATAGTTAACCTGATCTTTTCATTGTCAGCTCCAGGAGAAATGTTGGGGACAACAGTTACTACTAAACAACATCGTCATTGATTTCTCAAAGGCATTTAACTTTGTTAGCAATGACTAATGAAAATTGGCTGTCCCCCCCCCCACACTGCTGAGCATCACTCCCTGCTTTTATGCAGAGTGTAGTCACCTATGATGGTAAAATTTCAATGCTCTTCAAAATTTAGAGGGGCATAAAACAAGTATGCATTTTAGCACCGACTTTGTTTGGCATCTTCTTTTCATTGTTGTTAAGCTTTGCGTTCAAACAATCCAAAGAATGTATATACATACACACAAGAAGCAATGGTAAATTATTCAGTTTGGCCTGTCTGAGAGCAAAGACCAAGGTACGTTCTGTATTCATCTGAGAAATTATGTTTGCTGATGACACAGTCCTGACCACACACACTGAACTTGAACTCTAACAAATGATTAATCAGTTCAACCAATGCCTGTAAGGAATTTGGACTGACTATTAACATAAAAAAATTACAAATACTATTGGTGAAGATGTTTCTGCATCTCCATCAATCAGCATCAATGATGTGGTGCTTGAAATCACAGCTCACTTCACATATCTGGGTTCTACCATTATGAACAATGTATTGCTTGACATGGAAATTAACAAACATATCACCAAAGCAGCAACAGTGATTTTTTTTCATTTCACCACAAGCAAGGCAAAAATAACTACTAAGATGCAAAATGTCACTGAGAGAATATGAGAAAATTTAATTTTAAGGCGAGAGAACAATAAAAGAACAAGAATTAAGAAGATAGAAGATAACCATTGACATTGCATTTAAATTTTTGAAGATCAAACTTGACTGGGAGGCAAGAAGCAGGAAGAGAGTTCCACAAATTGTAACATAGAACTTACATCCAACCACTTCAATTGTAAAATGATGAGACCTTGCCACCAGTCTAGTACTGCACTTAAATTATAAAGTCTAGGTACCATAGGGTAAAGTTTATCAGAAAAATTACCATGAAAGTATTGATAGAAAAGGCAAGGGAAGCTACACTATGGTGGTGAAAAAGTGACTGAAGCTGAGATACCAAGTCAAGACCAATAACATTGCAGATTCTTCTTTGGATTTTATCAAGAATCTCTAAATATATAGCAGGAGCACCAGACCAGATGTGGCAGCAATGTTCAAAGTAAGGATGAATTATGAAAATTAGGAACAACATTGGTCCAAGGATAGAGACCTGGGGAATATCTGTATTAATGCAAAAAGATCTAGAAGACTGGCCACTCAAGATAACTTTTATTTTATGATTTGATAACAAAAACTGAATCAGTTCAAAAATTCATCCAGAAATACCATAACTTTTCAACTTGTGAAGTAAAAACCAGTATGCCAATCTCTGTCAAATGCCTTCAACATATCCAAAGCAACAGCCTGAGCTTCACCAATGTTATCTAAAGCTTGGTCAAATTTTTCAGCAATACTTATTAATACATCAGTGACCTAGAGAAATGAAAGCCATATTGCTTATCTGAAAGAAGATCCACCTATGTGGAATACCTAACCAATTCAATGTTAATCATTTACTAATGATGTAAATATGAAGAGGTTAGTTCTCTTTCACTCTTTCACTGTGCCCTGAGATTGTGAGAGGATGCTAAAATTAGTGTTCTAGCCAAACATAGCTTAGACTATACACCACTTACTCTCTAATTTACTAGCATAGTAAGTTCAACTATTCCTTCATTCTTTACAGACTCTCTCTCTTTTTCTGCCTTTCTTTTTACTATTTGCTTCCCTTGTCTTCTTTTCTCTCTCTTTTACTCTATTGCTTCATTTTCTACCTTTTTTTATCTACCTCCCTTTCTCTCTTTTTTCCTATTCTCTCTCCCTATATCTTCTACACACTTCTTTCCAGCTTACTTTTCTCTCCACCTAATTTTGCTTCTCTCTCTCTTTTTCTTTTTTTCTTTTTCTTTTCTGCTCTCTCTCCACTTTGGCATCACTTTTTAATTATGTAGATTGTTTGAAAGGTTATAATTATCTTTCTGGAATCCATTCTCTTAATATTTGCCTGGAATAAAACCAAATATCAATATACAGTGAAAATGGCTAAAAAAAAGTCATTCTGTGTTATTTATACAAAGTTGAGATGCCTAGAGGCTGATTTTATTGTCAATTCTCATTATTATAAGCCATAATTTTATTTCAGGTCACTTCTACTTCACCCAACTCAATAATAATATTACTTACTCAAATTATATTATTATTATTATTGCTGTAGAGTGTGTCTCAACAGCTGTTGTGATGCGTCTAGTGTGGTAGTCTGTAGTGGTAGTGCTTGTCAATTTCAGCTACCGCTGCTGGCTAGCAGCAATGCGAAAAGGGGAGCTGGGTGCGTAAGTCTTCCCCTGCCAGTATATAGCCTCTCCATCAGCAAGCCCTATGTAGTGCCTCCTCGTGGCGACACATGGCAACCAAGCTCCTTGCGGACTCCGGCTAAACTACAGGGACAGGGGAGGAGTTTGGCCCCCTTAACATGCAGCATGCAGGCCCACCGGTGTGTGTACATGCCCTGGTGACCATGAACCAAACCTCAGCTATGGGTTAAAAGTGGAGACCCTAAGGTGGATGGACAGCACTCTGTACTACCTTCCGGTAACTCCTGCAGCCGCGCTGGTACCAAACTGTATTGGTTCATCCCTTCCTTTTGACTCTACTAGAAAGGCCGAGAGGAGGAACTAGACGTCCAGGCAGCCCTAGTTCTCCATACATCCCACCCAGGCTCGTAGCGCACTGGAGAGGACACTCCAGCAACATTGCAAGACATCGGCACAACATGGGAAGTGACAGTTACTGGTCAAAAGCCAAACCCGATTGGCGTAGTCTACAGATGCCTGGGGTCACCTCCATTGGTTGGAGAGATCATCGCGTCTCACTGGAGAGCTACTGCCTGCCTCAAGCTGGGCAGCCCCTAGCCAGTAACGGGCTGTCCAGCCACAGCTTGCCTGCTCTACTGGGTGTGTAGGGCTCAGGGACTGATCCTCCTGACAAGCAAGCTGTAAATCCTGCACCAAGCAGAAAGGAAAGAAACACAAAGACTCCAGCTCTTCGATTTGCAAGCTGGAATGTCCGGACCATACACCCTGAACTCACAGGTGTCATCCAACAGATTGATGATGCTCAAAAGACTGCAGTCATAGACAGGGAACTCTCAAGACTGGGCATTGACTGCCTGCAAGAGACTTGTCTGGCTGACAGTGGTTCCATCAGAGAGGCCAACTACACCTTCTTCTGGCAGGGCCTCCTTCAGGATGACCCAAGGCAACACAGCATAGGCTTCACTGTGAAGAACTCGCTGATAACAGCCATTGAACCACCAACTGGCGGATCTGAGACAATTCTAGCACTGCGCCTCTCAACATCTACAGGTTTCGCCAACGTCCTCTGCATCTACACGCCAACACTCTGCACCATCCCAGAGGTCAGGGACCAGTTCTATGAGGCACTGGATGAGACGATATCCAGGATCCCCAGTACTGAAGGATTATACCAACTAGGAGACTTCAATGCTAGAGTGGGAGCTGACTGTGACACTTGGCCCTCCTGTCTTGGCCATCAGGGCATAGGCAAGATGAATGAGAATGGACAGTGGCTACTGGAACTGTGCTGCCACCATGGACTATACGTGACAAGTGCCATGAGCAGCAGAAACCACTGTATATCGCCTTTATCGACCTGATGAAAACCTTCAACTTGGTCAGCAGAAGTGGACTCTTCAGCCTCCTGGAGAAGAAGGTAGGATGTCCTCCAAGACTGCTCCAGATGGTCAGATCCTTCCCCGAGGACATGCACAGCACAGTCTGCAGCAAACGGCAGAACATCCGATGCCTTCCCTGTGAGCAGTTGCCTTCTATGACTGCATAGAGGGCATCTATATCCACACTAGAGCAGATGGCAAACTCTACAACATCACCTGACTGCGTGCTAAGACCAAAGTCTGTGAGGTCCTCATCTGTGAGATCCTGTTTGCCGACGATGCTGTGCTGACGTCCTTCACGGAAGACGGTCAGCCACCTGGCCCACACCTGCAAAGAGTTCGGCTTGACCATCAGCCTCAAAAAGACCAACATCCTGGCACAAGACACCACCTCCTCCCCAGACGTTGCCATCAACGGCATTCACCTCGAGGTGGTGGACTCCTTCATCTAGCTTGGATCAATCATCTCCAGCTCCCTCTCCCTGGACACCGAGATCAGCTCCAGGATAGGGAAAGCCACCGCAGTCATGGCCAAGCTAAACAAGCATGTATAGAACAACAGCCAGCTGACGGAGAACATCAAACTATAGGTCTACCGGGCATGCGTCCTTAGCACACTCCTGTATGGCAGCAAGTCCTGGACAACTTAGCCCAGCCAGAAGAGGTTAAACACCTTCCACCTCTGCTGCCTCAGATGTCTCCTGCACATTAAGTGGCAAGACAGGGTCACTAACACAGAGGTCTTCCAACGTGCCGGCATCCTCAGCCTGTTCTTGCTGCTTGGCCAAAGACGTCTCAGATGGCTGGGGCACATATGCCGCATCCCAAAAGTCATCCTGTACAGAGAGCTGTGTGAGGGGTCCCGCCTAACTGGAAGACCTCACCTCCACTTCAAGGATGTCTGCAAACGAGACATGAGACTGGCCGACATCGACCCCAACACCTGGGAAGCCGCGGCTGACAATCGTCAGCTTTGGAGAGCCACAGTCATAGATGGCATCACAACTGCAGAAGCTGCGAGGGAAGATCAGCAGGCAGCAAAGAGAGCCAGGAGAAAAGCAAGGACAGCCTCTGTCTCCGTGTCATCCAGCTTCATCTGCACCAAGTGCCTGGGAGAGTGCCGCTCCAGAGTGGGACTACACAGTCACCAGAGGCGATGTAACTCCATCGCCTAGCACCTAGAGCGCAAGACTGACGGATGCTGAATTGCTGTAGAAGGAATTATCATAACAAGGTACCTTCAACATTTATTGTTACCAGATGATCCATTTTACCTAATATGCCTCAACAGATTTCCATCATTAATCAACTGAAAGCTAGAAAAAAAGAGATATATAACCAAAACACCTGTTATGGTAAAACACTTACCTGGGAAATATGATGTTAAGGCCACAGATACATATATCTATCTTACAAATTCTTAAAGAAGAATGAAAATGTGGGTTTTGTTACATTGTGATTTCTTACTTTATGCTCAGCTCTAATACTCTTTTTTTTAAATAATTTCATCCCAAGCAAGGCAATAAAGCCACTAAGATGCAATGTATTATTGAGTGTTAGAGAATATGAGAAAAACTACTATTAAGGAGAGTGGACAATAAAAGAACAAGAATTAAAAAGACACAAGATAGTGATTGACATTGCATTTAAATTTTTGAAGATCAAAGTTGGCTGGAAAGCAAGAGATTGGAAGAGAGTTTCACAAGTGAGAAATGCAAGAGAAGAAACTGCTAGCATAGAACTTACAGTTACATTATAGCCATTACAACTGTAAAATGATGAGACCCATCTGCCAATCTAGTACTGTGCTTAAATTCATAAAGTCTAGATACCACAGCGGAAAGTTCATCAGAACGACTATGTAAGTATTTATAGAAAGGGTACAGGGAAGCTATACTATGTGGCTGGAAGCCAAGATACCATGTCAGGGCCAATAACATTGCAAATTCTTCTTTGGATTTTATCAAAAATTTCTATGTATATAGCAGGTACACCAGAACAGATGTGGCAGCAATATTCAAAGCAATATTTTTTTTTTAAAAAAAGCTTGTTTTTTATATACAGTAATGTTTTCTGAGGAGGCACGGTGGAATAATGGACAGTGACTCGGATTGAGGAATCGGAGAGCAGTGTTCAAGTTCCAGTCGAATCCATTACATTCACTTACGTGCTAATACCCTTGGGAAAGGTATGAATCCTCTTCTTCTCCCAGCTATGGGTAAATAGCAGGGCAGACTGGGTTCTATAGCTTTGGATGGCAACTGGTCTACCACAGAAAGAAATGACAACCTACTGTGGGAAAAAAATCTGCCTCGTCAGTCATGTATCGAAAGATACATGATCGCCTAAGCGTGTATCACGCATGGCACATAACTGAACTGAATGTTTTCTGCTATACTTAAAATGATTTTCTAATGTGTTGATAGCTTGCTTTAAACATTCAGTCAGTCAGCAATGCAGAATGTATATTACACTTCAAAATAGAAAAACAGATTTGTGTAAAGAGTTTAGGAATTCTGTCCAAAGTAGTTTTTATATTCAACTAATGTATGTTGTTAAAAATGATGGTTTTAATACTGAGATACAATGAAAAATTCAATTTAAAATTTACATTGATAAATATTTTCAGTTAAATGTTTGAGATATTCTACAATTATAAGTACCATTAATTTTGCTCTATTGAAGGCATGACATGAAAGATATACGCATATATAAATAGAGTAACCATGCTGTCAAAAATGGACTGTTTTGCAACTATTTTTCTAAATAAAAATAAATATTTTATTTGTAACAAAATGACAAAGGAAAGTAACCACTCATAAATTTACTATCTTATGCAGATTTACCTCCCTTTTCACTATAAGGTGTGGCAAGAAAGATATAAATAAATACACAACAGTAATTATTATAGAGTTAATGTTTATTTTAAACTAGTACCATCATCTTTGTGGCTATTATCATTTTTCTGTTTATTTCAAAATAGACAATACCATTTAGGGATGGTGCATACTACTCCCGAACTCCTCAACTTGGGGTGGGCAAAGCCTAATTAGGGCCCTAGGTAGTACTTTGGGACACTTACTATATTATCAACATTTGCTTTTTCCTACCTACATTTATATATGTTACAAATTACACAACTGACTATTAAAGGATGAAATATTTTTGTGGATTTTGACATCATTCTGCAGTATTTTTTTGTTCAAATCCATTAATTTGTTTTCCACATGTTATGTCTTGGAAAAACACAATATAAAATTCACTACTTTTTATCTATAATGTTGAATGTGTTAAAATTATTCAATTTTTTAACAAGAAATTTTTTTAAAATTGTCACAAAACATTGTTGATTTATATAAAACATGTCTCTTATTTGTATTTAGATACATTGTATTTGTTTTAATTTTTTTTTAATTTAATTGTTTGCTTATATTGCATATATTGTACATAATTAGGTTTCAATAAAATTTGTATTTTATATGAATACATTATGAAAATTGAGATCTAGTAAAAGGGAGAGGCCCATATCATAGATTCAGTAGGGGCCTACAAGACCTTTGTATTGTCTCTGATATCATATAGAATTATTAAAAAAAACAAAAAAACAATGTAATATTCTGTCAGAATAATATGAAATGATATGACCAAGCAAAAGTTGTTACATCTTACCTAGGAAGGTTTTATTCATCCAACATATTCAACAGATGTTGCACTTTAGATTGTCCCTTTTAATTGTCTTCAAAAATAATTTCAATTCCCTAGAAGATTATAATATGACAGCAATCACCCTTGCATGGAGTATTGCTGCCATATATGGTCTGGTGCCCCTTATGTTTGTCTCAATGTTCTCGATAAGATCCAGAGACGGATATGCAACATAATTGGCCCTAATCTGGCATCTCATCTGCAGTCGCTCTCTCACAGACATGCCGTTGCCTCCCTCTGTCTTTTTTACAAATACTTTCATGGTAACTGCTCTGAGGAGCTGCTTTCACTGGTTCCCAAACTTCATGAATTTAAGCGTTCTACTAGGCTGGCATCTCGCTCACACCCTTTCACTGTCAAAACTGTCAAATGTAGCCGTCTCTTCTACTCCAATAGCTTCATGTCTCACACCTCTCGCCTGTGGAACTCCCTCCCCTCTTCCTGTTTCCCTGATAGCTATAATCTCCAACTATTCAAATGTAATGTCAATCGACATCTCCAGATGCCCTGATCTATCCCCTATCCTTCTCTTCATCCTTTTCTCTATCACTCCTATTTGCTCTAGCTCCAACTCTCTGTAACCCCTTGTGTGCTAGTGGCTTCCCGCCTTCCTTGGGGTGAAACCCTTAAAAAAAAAAAAGAAAAAAAAAGGTTTGTGTAGAACAGTTCATCACTGACAGACATAAAATAGGCTCCAGCTCTCAGTTTAGACTGACGACTCCTTTCTATCATATAATGTGACCATTTTGCTTAAAGTTACTACAGTCTTGATTTTAAGTAGAAGCTTGTAAATTTTCAAACATATTTCAGTGAAATTTTAACTTTTTAAAATTATAGTTTTTAATTATAGTTTAGATATACATTTTGCTTTGAAACTCCCATTTATAGAAAACATACAGAAAAGAATGCAAAAAGCGCATTTAAAAAAAAAAAAAGAAGAAAAATATATTAAACAACATTAAAAGCCAGGTCAATCTCTTTCATATACATATACCCTATTAAAGATACCTGAATGACATTGAATTATAAAATAAGAATTTCCCAGAAAATCTTCTATGAACGATTTGCTTTGTGATTTGAATACAATCTGTTTGGATATATCAGAAAAAAACATAACAGATCTGATAAATTTGGTGATGTCTGAATTTGTAAAAACTTTAAGATCTGGTGACAAATTTAACAAATTTTATTTTGTTGAATGAAATATACTTGAATTACTTAGATTATTAAATAAAGGTTTTTCTTTTAAATGATATTAAACAATTTTAACTTGATATCCTATTAAATATGTCTGAATGATGACACTGTGTTGTCAAATAAGAAAACTGTGCACATTTAGTTTGTAGTTTTCATACACTGTTTGGATATACCACAAGATAACAGATTTGATAAATTTGATGATGTCAAAAACATAAAAGCTTTAAAATCTGCTGACTGTGGACATACAACAGCATGGGGTTGGGTCTCTGTTATCTTTCACCAACTGAACAAATCAATACCCATATTGTGTTTCACCTCTTGTCCATGCAGGTGCGTAAAAAGACTGCAAAAAAAACAACAACCTTGAAGTATGTTCCCAAAACACAGGAGATAAAATCAACATCAAGAAACAAAAACATGAATCTGGTTCTCTGGTTGGACCTAGTATACTCACTTGTAGTCACATAAGTCCCTTCAACTATACTTTTTACTTCAGCTAAGCAACTGCTACTGATGTGACTGGTTGGACAGACGGTTGCTCTCTCTAATCTTAACCAGGACACTACTTATATAGGGTTGCTGAAGCCACTTGATCCCATTTTTCATTTATTTCTCTATTATTTTCTTTCCCTTCATTCAAATGGTTTGCTGCTTTGGACCCTAAACTTCAAAGACTATCTTCCCTCTCATTAAACCCACCCCCAACACTTCTGAGTCTGACAACATCATTTTAGGCCCAATTGACTGTGTGTGTTCAGCCAGTTGAATGAGGGGCCTATTGTGCCACACATGGCCAATTTATCAAATTTTGTTTCATTAAATGAAATGTTCTTGGATTTCTTAGATCAGGGGTCAGCAACCTTTTGCTAACTATATGCCGATTTAGGGTTTTAAAATCATTCAGTGTGCCAACAGCATACGTATTTTTATAGAAGTCAAGTCATACCTGTTGTACAATATATTTTATATAATAATATATAGTATTTATACTTTACTATATATTAAAATTGAAACAGATAAATATCTTCTTTGCCTTGTAGTAGTTATTGGTTTGGATTTTGTGATGCCATTTACAGCTGCATGCCATTGGAAATTGCTGGGCATGCCATGTGTCCCATAGGTTGCCGACCCCTGCCTTAGATTATTGAAAAGCCTTTATTTAACAATGTTTAACCTTCCTGCCCCCACTGCAAAAATGGCGTACCAAAAGGACAGTTATTCCCTTGACACCACTATTACATTGTTTTACATTCTATGACATTGTTTTTTTTAACTCATCAATATTTGCTTTAAAAAGTGATTAGAATTTTAATAAAACCTAAACATAAGAAAGTGGATTTATATATTTTCTTTATTCTTAAGTATTGGTAACAAAGATATGAAACATTACTTATTTACAAGAATAATTTTTTACAAGATTATAAAAATATGTGAACCAAGTATAATGAAACTAGACATTCTTTTAGTTTTAGATTTGAGGTGAGATGATAAACATTCAATATTTTGCATGTGTATCTCCCTATTCATTGGATAGACAAAGTTTTCATTGTGTTTAATTATATAATGTCTGTAATTTTTACCAAATATATTGTATTATCATTAGCTTATATAATTTCAGAATTCTGTAATTGTTTTAATAAATTTTTGAATAAAAAGATTTCTTTTCAAATTTATTTCTTTATAAAATGGTAAATAATAAATATTGCATTGTACTTAGTTCACATATTTTTAGAATCTTGTAAATAAACATTGCCTGGGGAGTAAAAAAAAGAAAAACAGTATAATATAGTATCAAGGGAATAACTCTCCTATTAATACAATTTTTTTTTTTACAGACACGAAGGTTAAACACTGCCAGCTTTTCTTTTAAAATATTTGACTTTTGTTTTATATATTACATACACATGAAAAAGATTTTTCTTTCTTTTATTTAACAATATTTATCAGTGATTTTATAAAAACAAATAATCCTATTTATCTGATAGTAATTTTAAAACTTCATTGATATTATTCTAGAAGGGTTTTTTTTTTCTTCATCTTTGTTGTTTTTTAACTTTTATAGTACCTGTACATATAAAAACTATGTTTAGAAGGTAAGGGGTTAACATAAGACCAAATAAAACCCTCCAAACAAACTGGTGTAGCTCTCAAAATCTGAGAGAACAAAAAGGACTTTGTTTTGGTGCTGTGAGGGGGGGAGGGGAGGTGAAGATTAAAAAAAGTAATAAGTAACATTTTAAAAAGCAACCTGAAGGAAACCTAAAGAAACAACAAAGATGAAGATACTGTTTTGAATAATTTAGTGATATCTAAAGATGTCTTGTTTCAATATACATCTTATGAAAGCTGAAGAATGTATCTGCTGCAATATTGATAAAAACAACAAAGATGAAGGTACTGGTCTGAATAATATGTTGTGTGACATACTTTATCATAGTAGTTCTGAAAACTGTTACGTAAATATTCCTTTTCAAATATTATATCTAATGCCTAATAAAATAAACCGAAATGAAAGATTACAATAAATATGTAATTACAGCTGACTTCTATCATCAGAATACCCTTACATTTTTTTTGAGCAGATGTATTCTGGCAAGTTAAGAAAAACAAAAAGTGGTTTGAGTGACAGAAAAAGAAACAAGCCCCCAAAATTGTAAAAACAAATGATTTATTAGATTATACAATGCTTACTACACTGAATGCAACAAATGATTTTGATTAAAAAAGAAAACAGATTGATGCCTACACATACACACACACTCAAGTTAGTCAGGTTCTCTTTGATTACCTTATACTAACAATCATAACAGCCACAGTTGGTCTGTACAATTTTACAATTTGTTTTCGTGATAGGAAGTGAAGGGCTGAAATAGACTCTTTGGCTCTTTAAAAACAAAATATATTATATAAATGTTAGCATATAAGTAAGTACCAGTGAGTTTAATACTAAAGGTAAGGTAAGGTATCTAATTGATACCAAGATATATTTGAATAAAAAGTTTTTTTCTTTTGCATTGTCTGAAAAAATAATAGTCAATTAGAAATAATTCCTATTTATAAAGTTAAAAAATTCTGGCTATTATTTATTAATAATATGCAGATGTATTTTTTATAAATTAAAATACTTATTTTTATAAATAAATAAAAGTAAAATTTTAAAAATCTTCATATGAATTAAAATATGAAAAGCTACATTCCAGACATACTGTAAGTCAAAAAAATGTTACTATAGTCAAGAAAACTATAACTTCAAAAGGATTTTTTTTTCATTAGTCATTATTGAATTTTTTTTAAAAATGGAACTAAATAATTTATGTAAATATACATGTATTTATTATAAACAAGCTTCTATATACTGCTAGTAATTTAATTAACTTATATTTATTTTTCATCAATTTTCAATTATTGGAAAAAACTTAAAACATTTTTTCCTATATTGATAATGAAAATAGGTTGCTAATAGACAGATCAAAATTAAAGTTTAAAATAAAACTGAATTTAAATATGTCATGCAGGCTAGAGTGACAGAGGTTTCCATTAGTGACACTTTTCAAAGCAGCAGAAAGAATTGCACATTTATAAATGTCATGGATTGTATCTATGGAGGCACGGTGGAGTAATTGATACCAGCTTGGATTGAGGAATTGGAGAATCAAGTTCAAATTCTAGTCAAGTTCATTATATTAACTTACATGCAAATCCTCTTGGGAAAGGTATGAATCTATCTCTTCCCTCGACAGCTTTGGGTAAAAAGCAGGACAGACTGGTTCCTTTGGCCTTGGGTGGCAACCAGTCTAGGACAACTGAATTCAAAACCTCCAACTATGGGTTAAAAAGCCTCACCAACCCATAATAAGTATGGCTACACCTCTGAAGACATGGTCAATTAGGGAGGGGTTCCTCTAAAGAGTGAGAAGATTCTGGATAAGGACTGTACTACAAAATCAGTACACTATTTTTTTTTTTAACTAGACTAAAAATATTTCTTTTGTATGTGTGCAGTTTGTATTTTTAACAAAAGTGATAAATCTAAGAAAGTTATCAAAAATATAAAAAGGCTTTTTCACAATATGGAATATGAAGTTTAATCTTTTTAAAAGTATAAAAAGATCAACTATTTTACCTGGTCTCATATTACAAAAACATTCTTAAACATTCTTGGTATTAATGTTTTTTGAGATTCCAGAAAACATAAAAAACACAAAAATTAATTTGTATAGCAGAAAACAGGAAAATTGATTGTTTGTTTGTGTGTGTGTATATATATATATATATATACACACACACACTTGTAAGAAAGAGATGTTTGCCTGTGCAAATGTTATATTTTTTTAATAACTCAATACTTTTTCGAAAAAGTTTTTCTAAAATGTTAAAGAAAGTGTTTCAACTTTAAGATTGTAATTTCAATCTGAGACCAGCCAAAAAAATCTTGAAAATTTGATTTTCTCCAAGTAGTCATTTTTAAATTTTTGATTTAAAAACAAATGTGAAGGGTGATAGATAAAATTATAAATTTATTCTTTGTAGTCATGACTATTAGTATTTTTTCAACTTTCCTTTTGCTTACTATAACCCATTGTGTCTTCATAACTCACTTATTTTATAAGCAGATATAATAATGTCATCATTCACCAAATACAGCACTCCTACAAATATGTAAAAACATAACCTTTTAAATTCTATGTATTAAGAACATTATGGAGATATACAGAAGGTGTTATCCCTAAAAGTTCTGGGAATATGAATATTGTCTATCAAATTATCAATTGTATGACATATCTCATCAGACATTTCACACATCTCTCAACACCAATTTATGAGGAAGTAAAGAACCACATTTTTTCTCTCATTTTTCAGGAAGCTATTTCAGACCCTAAATTCCTGAAACTTTTGGATAGCACCTTATGAAGGTTTAACTGATTTTTATTTTTGAAGAGAGTAAAATTTAGAACTGTTTCTTTAAAGACAAAATTATTTTTTCAATTTTTTAAAATTTATTTATTATCTTAAAACAAAACATTTTCATTGGACAAAGTTGAGGATTACAGAAAACCTGAAGAACAATTTTGTAAAAATGATGTCCAGTTTTAACTTTGTTATTATTGGCAGTTGTGAATAATTCAGTATAACATCATTCACTTAAATTTATCTTCTCAAATAGATGAATTTTTACAAGATCATCTTAGAAAGTTTTTTTTGTATTTTTTCACAAAGTGTTTCATTTACAGATTAAATAATTAATGGACCTGAAAATTCATAAACACCCTAATTTCTTTGTTTGTTTTTTTTTTTTTTTTTTAAATAATTTTTATTTTTGTTATTTATGTTAACAGAGAAAAAGAATCTCACAAAAATGTATAAAACACTAAAATGTGATAGATAAATATAAGAAAAAAGAATAAAAATTAAAAAAAAAAAAAAAAAAACCAGTTTAAAAAAGAATTGAAAAAACTTAGAATAAAAAAAACTGAAGCTTTAGGTAGAGCAAAAACATTTATCTACTTACAGTAAAATTCGGGAGACAAAACTGTTTTTATTTTATGTATTAACTTTTTTAAATCACAGTTTTGAAAGATACAAAAAGTCAAAAGCAAGCAAACATTAATTTTGAAAATAAAAAAACAAATGTGTAACTAGTTTGATAAAAATATTCAGATTCAATTATTCTATGCAAAGAATAGTTGAACAAGGATCAAAATGAAAAAAATATTTTAATTCTTAAAAATATACTCATTTCATTTGGATAGTAATCTAAGAACATTTACGATAAAATAAAATTAAAATAGCAAATTCTAGTGCTAGAGTCTCAAAACAGAATAGTTCAATGTTTAGGGAATAAAAACTATTTTTTCTTATCTAAAATTATTTTTTGTTTTACAAGTTCTATAATTAAAAGTAAACTTAACAGCAGCATAAGTGTCAACAAAAAATACACTCTCAAAATTCTTGTGATAGCCATTATTCAAAATTCTTGTATTATATAAAAAGGGAAAAATCTTTAAAAAAATTTTAAAGACACATCAAAAAATTTAATTAAATTGAGACTAAATAAAAAGTATTTTTTTTTACTTTTCAAGTGTTTAAAATAACTGTTGCTCTAAAAAAAGTAAAACATTTTCCAAGTAAAATACATTCACAAGACAACCATAGATATGCATATGATGACTTGTCTTCATTGCATAAGATACTAGTTAAATTTTAAATAAGTTTATGCAAAAAAAACAAAAAAAAAAAAATGTAAAAATATTGATTTGCAGAAAACAAAATTTTAAAGGATAAAAATGTCATTTTAGAGAATATAAAATTGAAAAAGAAAAATGATTCATTTCAATTCTTATGTTAGTATACTAAAATGTAGCATTTACACTAGTGAAAAAAAAAAAAGTGAAAATTAAGTAATGTCAATAACGGATAACATGTAATTTGGCACCATTTATAAAAATGGATTAAATTCTTAACAAGTCAGTTGCTTGCATAAAATATGAAGTGAATGATTTGACATCAGTGAGAATGAAAAAAAAAAAAAAAAAAAAAAAAAAAAGATTAGCAATAATATTCATTTTTTATAAATGCCATTCATTATAATTATTATAATACTTAATCAAAGGTGTTTTAAGGTTAGACAAATAAAAAAAATTAATTTGTAAGAATAAAAGTCAAAACCCCAAAAGGAATTAAAGTGTAGAAAAAAAGTGGGGAGGGGGTAGTAATTTATCAAATATTTTCTTTACAGAAAAGGAAACAGCATAAAAGTTAAATGTAAATAATTAGAAATTAATTTTCATATGAGTAAAAAGAATAAAAAAAGGCAGAACTGTAATTTTTATCTAGATTCATGCCTACTTGAAACAGACATTAGAAAATAGAGACTATATCTTTAAAAAGAAGTAGAATGTAGAAAAAAATTAAGAATCTATATTGAGATATTTCCTTTTGCATATAGAAGTTATTGCTGCATTTAAAAAGTAAAATAAATTCAATATTCAAAGATTATAAAAAACAATCTTTTCATTTTTATCTAAAAACAAGTTTTTTGTGAGCATGAGATTTACTATTAAAAAAAAAAAAAAAAAAAAAAAAACATTTCTGCTCCAGTAAAAAGTTCCTTTATTGAATTAATAAAAATTGAATAGAAAGATGGTTATTGTAACTAAATTACAAATCTACAATTTTAGTTAATGTAATTTTAATCAGTATATCTGTCTTAAAATACAAAGTACTTATATCTAATTGTCACCTAACATTTTCAGAAATACCAAGAAACAAAGAAAATATTATGAGTAGAATACAATCTCTTTAATCTAGTTTAATACAATGGTAAATGTTTTTATGCCAAAAAGATAAACCACCACCTGGAAAAATTTATCAGTTATTAAAATGAAATATTACTTATTGGTTAGGCCAAAGAAATCATTATCAATAAAATATTTTTTACTATTTTTAGAAATCAGGGAGAAGAAATATTTTTAAAAAATGAGTAACCACTTCTAACAGATAGTATCTACTAATACACAGGAATAAAAACTAATTCACATACAGTAAATATTACACACACACACAAATTTTCTTTACAACTTAGCATACAAGAAACAGGATTAATAAATAGCATTTTTTTTATGGCTTATCAACCCTTTGTGGGTTATTTAAAGCTAAAACACATTTTGGATTGTATGAATATCTTTTTTTGTGAATGAATATTGTATTATTTTTAGAGATAATGATTTTTCCAGATACAAATCTTACTATTTAACCCATAGTTGGGGGAAGAAGAGATGGATTCATACCGTTCCCAAGGTTGTGTGTAAGTGAATGCGATGATCTTGACTGTAATTGAAACTCAGCTCTCTCATCCTGAGTAACTATCAATTACCCCACCCACAGAAAACATGAATAACTTCTATATAATTAGTTGTTTATTAGAGTTGAAGAGACACCCCCACATGTAATTCTTAAAAGTAAGATCAATAGGGTAAGCATTTGCTGGTAATAAAAAAACAGTTACAATTAATATACTAATTAATTTGACCATACAAATAAAAAAAAATATATTCTGCTCACTACTGCATGTGTAAGACACTAATTGGGATTGAAAAACATTTTTTTAATCATTTCACCCCAAGGAAGGTGATAATGTCACTAAGATGCAAGGAGTTACTGAGTGTGAAAGCATACGAGAAGGAACTAGAAAACCAATCCTAAACAGGAAATGAGGGATAAACCACTACTCCTGTTCAAAGACTGAGGAAGGAGTGTGGACCAGGTGATAGGTGAGCCTATCTAAAAGTAATTTAATTTGGTGTAGGATCCACAAAGACCACCAAAAATTAACCTAAAATGTAATATACTGACAACTGAAATGTTTCTCAACAAATGAATGGTTTGATGACGAATGACTTAAGTCAAATGAAAGTTTAATCATTAAAAATTCAAATAGAATCACCAAGGTTCATTATTCATTAGTTTTAAGTCAAATATCCAGCACTTTACATTAGTTTTAAAATGTCATTATGAGAAATTTTTTATGCTGTTTTTCAAATAGTGTCTACAAAATTAAAACTTGGAAACAAATAGCAATCTTTGCAAATAATAAATATTTACAAATATTAATTGTAATATAGAGTATAAAAGTTGCTGATACTAGTAGTGTGTGTGTGTGTGAGCTTTAATAAATTGAGGAATTTAAACAACTCACAAGTTTAACTTTGTGAAAATGTTTGGAATGTATGCTAATTTTAATGTGAATTGATGGAAATTGATAAAATACTGTTAACCTTTTAACTTCATATAAGACTAAGCACACATTTTAAACATTTTTTCCTAAAATATCAACGTTTTTGTCATGCAAAAAGAGTATAGGGTAAAAATAATCCTTAAACTGATTCAGAGTTAGCCAAAGGACAAGTTTTAGAACATTTTGATAAACCTAAATGCTAGGAATAGAAATCCAAAGAAATATCCAATAGAAGTTCATGCATTTTTTAATATATAAAAATGTTCATATAATATTTAACTTAGTAAACATTTGTCAATCTCTGTCCAATTAGAATTAAATAATCTAAGTACAATGATAGTAATTAGAATAATTAAAATTGAATGTGCATTGAATATTACAAACAAAATATTGAAATTCTGTTGCATAAAAGTATAATCCTAATAAGATTTAGAGTGTACAAAGTTAATCTAATCTTTGAAAGCAATTAAAAATTTTCAGTCTTATTTACTTTTGGAGGAGGTGAAGGATAAAAAATATTTTCAGTGTAAAAATTTCTAAATTCAAATGGGAAGATATATAGAAGATGAGAAGGAAAGGTACAAATTAAAAAAAAGAAAAGAAAAAAAATGTGGCAGGAGGCAAATAGCATTATTAGTTTTAAAAGAAAATTGTTACAAGTAATTCTTAGAAATATCTGTGGATAAAGCAGAAAATTATGGGAATATTTTAAAATTTAGAAAAGGCTGGAAAAATTCCAGTGTATTATAAAATAATGATTGACTTAAAAATAAAAAGTATACATGGAATAGTCAGAGCAAAAATGAAAATCAACTTTACTGCTGTTTTGAATTTTAACATTTTCAAAAAAAAGCCAAAACTTAGAAAATTGGATAAACCATTTTTAATAACATAATTCTTCAGAGTGTGTATATGTGTGTAAATTTACTACCAAGAGGAAACCAAATAAGTATAACTTTATTTAAAAGAAACATCTAAATTTAGTCTAAATTATCAAATATATTTAATTATTTTTTCACTTAGTAAAATTTAAATTTCCAAACAAGCATCCCTTTGATGTGAGGCATGAATTTGAGGTAATGTTGTAGCTTTTAAATTATGGTAGTAACTCTTGAATTCACACAAGTTATAATAAAAAGTATCCCTATAAATTGAACAGATTCAAGATAATACTAAAATGAGAGTGGAGGCAGTGTCGGATGGAGAGGGGTGTACTAATGACAAAATTAGCCAGAATAGTAGGAATAAAAAAATTGAAAAATAAGATTTGCAAAGTAAATATTTTGACTGTTAAAAAGAAACATTTGTTACTTATATAATTACATAAACAATAAATCAATCTATTTTTAATAAAGTTTGTATTGAAGACCTTCAAAATATTTCCAAAAGTAATTTATATATAGAGAAAAAATTCATTACATTAAGATAAAAAAATGCAAAGACTGCTGTATTTGTGGAACATCTTGGAACTTAAAAGAAAAAAAAAAAAAAAAAAAAAAAAAAAAAAAAAAAAAATCAATAATTTTTATCTTAAAAGTCTGCTTAGAAAGTTTAATTAAAATGTTAAGAGAAATCTAGCTGTTCTTAAATTCTACAAAAATTAAAAAAACAAAAAAAAAAAAAAAGACAGTTAAGGACTAAAAAGATAAAAAGGCAAATATTATGAATAAAGATTTTGACAGAAGAAAAAAAAAATTATTTAAAAAGACAATTTCCCTGAACAAATATTATTTCAATAAAACTGTTACTGTTATAAAGTAGTAACACCCAAAAGCTATCTTTTTGCATAAGATATATTTTGAGATGATTAATTTATGCCTGGCAGATATTAAAAAAAGAAAAAAAAAAGAAAAAAAAGAAAGAAAGGATAATTGTAATTTTTTTTTTTTTTTTACATAATAATCAGTATTAAGACCATATTCATCAAAAATAAATATAATCCAAGGTGAATTGTATTTGAGATTTTAATAAGAAAAATTAACACAAGTATAAGAACCACTGAAATAAAATAACGTCTTAAAATCAATTTGAAGTATAAATTATTATTCACCATTTTTAATGTCATGAGAAAAAATAATTAGAAGGAATGGATGCACACAAACTTATCTTGACACAACCAAATATTCATAATTAATTTTTGACTAATATTTATTTTCCTTTATTTTTTGAAGTTGCATTATCACATTATTCATGTCAATTTGCAGTAGTAAGTAAATAGACAAGGGTTAAAAATAAAGAATAAGCTCTGTGAGATTTGAACTTACAGCTTTTTTGCTTCAAGGAAGTCTGGCTAAACATATCATCTACTTGATATAACTAAGGCTAGATTTGACCTCATGTGAAGCTATTCTTATAACTTGATCTATAGCAGCAGGTGCTGTATTTTCTTGGAGTCAATATCAGCAATACCTTATGCTGTAGATTGAAAGCAAGTAAAAATTGAGATAAAAAACAAAACAAACTGCAGATGAAGATTAATAGATCAACAGTGAATTAAAGTAATTAAAAGAATGTAATTTTGCTAATGTACCAGATTTAAATAACATTTTAAGTTTGTTTTTAGCAAGAGAAATTCTGAGGACACAACCATATTGCCTAGTACTACAAGACGATATAAATCAGTTTATTACCATACCTAAGGGTTTCAATGTAACATTATTTAAATTTTGAAAATTAATGACTTACCTCCCTTGGATCTAAGTTCATATGAAATCCAAGGTATGAATTCTCCACTTTAAATTTTTTGTTCTTATACGTTTTCTAGGCCAATTAAATAATCAAAATTCAAGTTAAGACCTGCCATTCAAATGTTGATTTTTAAGGCAGGTATATTTTCCTCTTATTTGACATTTTACCAAACTCGGTAAATATTTTTTAATTTTCAACTTCTTGTTAAATAAGTCAAACAATATTCAAAAGTGAAGATATCTGACAAATGCCAAAATTTTAAAAAAGCCAGATGCAAACTAATGAGAAACTAAAAAGAATATCCTTGAGAATTAGAAATTAAATTACTGAATAGAAATTGCAAAAAAAAAAAAAAAAAAGGCACATAATCCAAAATAATCTTAAGAGTACCAACTTGAAATTAAATTTATTTTTTAATTAAGTAGCAATTAACTAGTCACCTGATAAATCAATTGGATCAAGATTAAAAACAAGAATTTTTTTAAATAGAAAAGTTCTAAACTTAGTCTATTTTGTTTTTCTTAGTTTTCTTTAGAAGGGTAAATTATGAAAATGGTATTTAAAAAAGAAAAATTATATATATATATATATATATATATATTTTCTCCAATTTTGTTGAGTTACTGGAGACTAAGACAAATTCAAACTGAGACAGTTTGCATGCACCTAAGATACATATCTCCATCCCTATTTTAAATATTTCCCGAAGGCCAAAGTATAATAAAACCTTGTTCATTTGAATTGCCAATCAGAAATCTGGTATTCATATTTCTGATGTATTTCAATAAATCTTTTAAAATGTCATTCTTAACCTGGGTATTAATAAAGATTTTTTTTTTAAAATCAAATTATTGCAATGTAGTCAACATGTAAGTTAAAATACACTGTCATATCAATTTGTTTTTCTTTCTGAATTACACATCTTAAGAAAGAAAGAAAAAAAAAAAAATATATTTTTCTCATTTAAAAACTTTTTTTTGAAAAGCAAATTTTAAAAATAAGTATCCTCATTAACACAGCTTTTGATATTGTATATTTTTAAGAATTGTTCTAAATAATTCAAATTGAACCTCAATTTTAGTAAGAATGATTAAGAAAAAATAAAATAAAAGTGGGGACATGAATTTGAAAATAAAATAAATTAGAGAAAGAAATATATATACATCAAATTTAAAAAAAAAAATCAGGCCCAAACCATTTTTAACTAAAATAAATTTTCATTTACTCAAATATACAGATTTTCAAGTTTAAAAATTTATGCAGATTAATACCAGTGAAGAAGAAAAAAAATTAAGTATAACCATAATTTGAAGACAAATTTAAATAAAAATAAAGAATTTTATTTGCCAAATCACCAAATTTTATTTTTCAATATCAAATTTGCTAACAAATTTATGTGAATAAAAAAGACAGTGTTTAATAGAGTTTACATTAAACAATTTTCTAGATTAACAGGTTAACTATTAAATCAAAATCTATAACAATGTTCAATAATGGCTTTTAAGTTTTATTAGCTAAGCACAAATACAAAATATTCAGAAATTGATACTGCAATTTAAAAATTCTTATTACAAAGATGTTAGCTTAGAAAAAAAAAAAAAAAAAAACTTGTAATTTTATTACTAGTTTGTTTATATATATATATATATATATATATATAAATGATAGAAATTATTAGGAGGATTTGATAAATATAATTAAGTAATTCATCGAGTCTGAAACCTCAACAGAATGCAGAAAGCACTGGACGGCCGTTTCATCCTATATTTGGGAGTGGCTTCTAATGCTCCAGTTGGCGCGGCTTGGTGATAGTAGTCGTGGCTCCAGGGGGCACAGTCTTATGGTTAGAGAGAATCTCAGTTGAGTTCCACCATGGAATTTGTGAGCGAGCGGCGCTATATTGAGTCTGATTTGATACCTCTTCATCACTGAGGCCCGTAGAACAGTTGGTATGACAGCCTGTCAGGGTTTCAATTCTCGGTAATGGACGCGCACTGCTGATGAGTTCCAAATATAGGACGAAACGGACGTCCAGTGCTTTCTGCATTCTGTTGCGGTTTCAGACTCGATGAATTATATATATATATATATATATATATATATAATGTATGTATCTTTTTTTTCAGTGTGGCCACATCAGTAATAAATGTGACACAAGGTCAGTTCAAATTGTGCTTAACTTTAATACCATGGAAAAATTGATCAAGCACCCTTGGTACTTCCCCCTTTTTGGGAGTCCCCTCCTGAAGGA
The DNA here is from genome assembly GCA_964036315.1 of Acanthosepion esculentum. Classification (NCBI taxonomy): domain Eukaryota; kingdom Metazoa; phylum Mollusca; class Cephalopoda; order Sepiida; family Sepiidae; genus Acanthosepion; species Acanthosepion esculentum. Next base: position 1,909,947 of record OZ038520.1, read on the forward strand.
AAGATATTGCCTGGAGGATGCCCCCCTTATATAAATATATCTGACAAAAAACAAAAACAAAAAACTTAGCTACAAAAAATTAATTTTATTTTTTAAAATATAAAGATAAGAAATTTCAAAGATTCAAAATTGATTATACTTATTGACCAAATGATTTTAGGAACACCAAGGATGGTGAATTTGGGCATCAACCATAGCACTTGTAACATTGAAATCTAGATAAACTTCTTATTTTAGAATGAGGAATATGTTCCACATTAACTATTTTAATAGTAAAACATGTGAATACGATGTGAATAAATAAAAAAAAAAATCATTTTTTTTTTTAATAAAATTGTTGCTCTGTGCAATCAAATAAGATCTGTAATTTGGGTATTTAAGTGTGGCATGAGATCTTAAAATTAGTTTTAACAATGAGAGAAAAAAAACCTTTTTCCTTAAGGTAAAGTGCTCCTCTTGTAATTAGTTCTGAGAGACATCTGCACAAGAATATTATACTGCAGTTTATCAAGCAGGTTATAAAAAAAATAAGACTATTCCATAGCCATCTAAAACAAAGAAAATAGAACTCATCTAAAGGAAAAAGTATATGAATAGAAAGGACATTGCTGTTAAAAAAAAAATCTTTTCCTGTACAAGTTCAAATCTGAACAGATTCAAAATTGCTTTATCAAAACTAGAAAATTCAGTCCATTTTTAATGAAGCAAAAAGTGCATACATTATTTCACACACGCACAAACTTATATAGATAAAGAAAAGTAATTTAAATTGGATAAAAGTGGGCAGAGATATGTATTCAAACTAAACTACAAAATTTAAATTTTTTATCTCCTGGCCGTTAATAATAATAATAATAATAATAATAATAATAATAATAAAGACTAGGCTTTTCCCCCCCTCATTCATGAAGTGAAAATTTTTTTTTTTCTATTGTCATTTTTAACTAAGTTTTAATTTTCATTTTTAATTACGTTTTTGTTCCTTGGGTGGTGAATAGTTTTTCTTTTAAAATAATAGAATAACCTCATTTTTCCTGGAGAGTTTTATGAATTTTTTTAAGAACACAAGATAAGTTTGCTGCTTTTATTTATTTATTTTATAAGAGGGCAGGGAAACCGTCTCACCTTTAAGATACTCATGCAGATATATATACATATACATACAAGCATGTATATGTATACACATATTTACATACATATATTTCTCTTGCTCACATTGCATGTGTTTGTTGATGTGTGTATGAATATATGTACATGTTCATGTCTATATGCATACATACACAAACATGAACACATTTCTATAAATATGCATGTATGTATATATTATATATATATAATGAAAGATATATATACATTTATTTATGTATTTTTGCTATGATTGCTCCTCCTCCTCTTCCTCCTCTTCATCTTTGAGACTCTCTTGAACAATTGCTGCCACTTTCTTTTCATATTCTCGTCTGTTCTCTTTATACAATTGGGCAGCTTCATTGTTTGCAGGGCTGTCTGGATTTGGATCATGGAGAAGGGACTGTAAAAAAAAGAAAAAGAAAAAAAAAGAGAAATAAAAAAAAAAATATATTTTAAATTAATACATGCACATGTCTACTGTTCAAGTCCTTCAATATTTTTTTTTCCTCTCAACTCCTTGCATTTTTCAACCCAGTACAATTCTAATATTTAACATACAATTAAATAAAAATGTACAATTGACAAAAAATAAATCAGTCAATTTACTGCCTCTGAATTAAGAATTATCGTTTCTCCTCACATACAAGCAGCTACAATGGAATGATGACAAGCGAGCCTCACAAAACAATGTACAAGCAAAGCAAGTTAATTCTCACTAGGCACCTCTTTAATATGGTCTTGTGCTAGAACAAGGCTTGGATTACAAAATAACCATAAATATACATTTACTTTCATTTTTTCTACTCTTTTATAAACTTTACAAATTTATTAAATTTTCCTGCTTTTATATAAAACTTACTTTTCAATTAATTCAAAAGTGAAAGTTTGAACTTAATGTAACCTTCGGCCACCAGTCACATTTTCAAAATTTTTAGAAAGACTTTTTACCAATATAGTACTTTAGTTCACTGTTAAACATTTTTTTTTCAAGTGGAATATTTGTTACAAAATATATTTAGATATATTTTAAACTCAGAAGTACGGGACTAATTGTAGCAGTTTTGATCAAGTCTTTTGCCTTTGAGATTCAAGTATTTTCATAAGCTATGAGAAACAATTTAAATTAAATACATAATGTTACATGAAGACAGTTTAACCTTATAACTAATGTATAAATATTTCAGCAATTTTGCAACAACTTTCATAATAAATTTTGCCGTACTATAGAAAATGTGTGGAGATTTCATTTTAAAATTATTAGCAATACGGATCCACATGTTAAAAATAGGAAAATATTTTTGCAGAGTAACATTTAGACATTCCATAACCTACAGCGTGTCTTAGAATAAAAGAATATTGATTAGTAATTGATTTAGAAACCAATGGGTTCCGTTCATAATAAAGGTACAGTATTTCACTGTCAAAGTTATCAGGTCTGTTTGTTCTTGCTTTCATCATTAATATCTGCATTTTTTTTTTTTTTTTTTTTAACAAAGAACATTAAGTAGCTATTCTCAAATCTTTTGCAATTGTTAATGGCACTACCAGATTTAGGTGAGATCTACAATGCATGCTACAATGACTGATGTAACCGTGGGTAGCTATGACAGTGCATCAAAAGAACTTGTAGGTATATATACGTCAACAAATTAGCAACTATAATTAACGAAAAAGATTATGGGTTTATACAGAGACAATGGACTACTAATACTAACAAACTGTAATGTCAGAACAGATATAATTAGAAAGAAATAAAAACCTTCACAAACCTAAGATTCATATTTGACATAAAATTCAACCAAAAAATAGTTTTTATAGATATAACCTTCAACAATGGAACATATAAACCCTACAGAAAACCAAATAACAGTCCAATATATATTAACAAAAATTCCCCTCTACTGTATTCAAATAAATACCTATATCTATAAATAAGATGCCTTAAAAAATTCTAGCAGCTCAAAAATATTCCATGAAAGGAAAAAAAAAAAAAACCCCACTAACAAACAGCAGATATCCAAAAACAGAAAACAATACAAGCAAAAACAGGAAACAAAATATAATTTGGCTTAATCTACCCTACAACAATAAAAACAAAATAAGTAAAATATTCTTCAAACTAATTGACAAAAATTTCCCTAAAAGCAGTAAGTTATTAAAAATTATCAATAAAAAAACAATCAGTTAGAACTGCATGGATAACAGGAAAAAAAAATACTTAACAACATTAAGAATCAGCAGAATCTTAAGATATAATTGTAGAAACAAGGAAGATTTCCTACTTTATAGTTTAACTTCCTTGTTTAACCAATAATATAATGTATGAAGCTACAATAACTAATATTAACACAGATGAAAAAGTTTATATAAGTACTACAGATAAAAACCTAATAGAAAGATGTTATATCCACAAAATGTTCTTTCAGAGAAAGGATATGTCATGAACACAACCCTATAAAAATACATATGGAACCAAAAAGAAAATATCCCCCTCAAAATCAAATTGGAAATTAATAAAAAAAGGCAACACCATACAGAATTATCAGCAAAAGAACGCATATTATGCTTAGAGAAAAAAATTACAAATTATTAGTTTTAGTAACCAAAACAAACTATGAAATGAGAAAAATTAAATAATCTGTAAGTGCAAACAAATCAAACATTTACTTTGTGATGTAAGTGTTAATTAAAATTTTATATATAAAATATAAAAAGAATATATATATATTGTATTGTATAGCTGGCCACTCATATTTGAGGATACTCATCTACTAGGGCAGCTAGTCAATCCCTATTGACTAGCTGAGCAACAATCTGAACCACTCACAAGGCTTGGGTCAACTCGTAGTATGATTTTTCAGGTACTTTCAAAAAGTGTCGCATGCCGAGATCATCCCCCTCCAGACAGATAACATCAGGAAGTCTGGCGAGATCTTAACCAGAGTCTCATGGTCAGAAAGCAAATTTTCTAACTACTTAGCCATATTTGTATGTATATATAACATACACACACACATTATATATATATATATATATATATATATATATATATATATGCGCATGCATACATAATCTCAATTTTATTGAAAAAGCGTTCCCAGTTATAACGTTATTTTGTTTCGTTTTTACTAGTCAACTTTGTATTATTATTATTTATCTTTTAAATATTTTAAAAGCAACAGTAATAATAATAATCTCATATAATTGATAATAATTTTATATGCTATTATTATTTTAAAAGTATAGCAATATATTGGCACATTGATGACGATATGTTTACTCCGACATCCAGTGTAAAAATAATATATATATATATATATATATATATATCCTGTGGAGCTATGTAAAGTACCAGGTTGAGAACGGGCACGAGCTAGCTGCCATTGATGAGGGTGAAAGGAGTCTCTCCGAGATTTGGTTAGCAATCCTTTTAGAGTTGGTTTCCCAATGAAAAGACTTCAGATGGGAAGGAAAACTCATGACAGCTTAACCCGGTCATTATAATGCATGTGTCTGCCGAGAGGCGTGTACCGACTGGTATTGACTCTGATCCGGAGACGACGTTAAACTCCACGATAATAACACATGAGGACTGTCGTCCGGAGTTTCTGTGGCAAGTCTTTTGCACCGTTACTCTTTTTATCGACAGGTCCGAAAAGTGTGGATCGTCCGACACAAGCCTTCAAGACTTGAAACAAATCATTGTGTTGGTTTTCGGACAACTACATTTAATTAGTTCCACCCATATTTGGCTACTTCAAAGAACTCTATGAAACAGCATCAACTTCATTTTGGCACTTGGAATGTCCGAACTTTCCAAGACAACAACTCAGCACCAGAAAGAAAAACAGCTCTGGTTGAATTGGCGCTAAAGAAATACAACTTTGATATAGCTGCACTGAGAAGTCACCATCAGTCGACTACATGAAACAAGAAAGCAGAATAAGACATCTACCAGTGTTCCTGCTGCACTTGGATGCAATACATTCTCCTGTACTGTTTGTGGTCTTTTATGCAATTCTTGAGCTGGTCTCAGAAGTTATGCCCATCATAGGCACGCAGATTAATTAGTTCATGGTTGTCGGAACCTCATATGTCGAACTTGCCAGGAGAATCCATCATATACACACACACATATATATATATATATATATATATATCTATCTATCTATCCACGTGCACACACACACACACACATATATATATATATATATATATATATTTATTAAATATTAGTAAATTTTATGGTGTCAATAAAAATAAAACAAGGTGCTGCTTTTAGAATCAAGGTAAATAATCCAAGACATGAATAACATTACAATATTACAACTAAGCAGTTACTGCCAGCAGCAACTAATATTTTAAACATTTGAGAAAAATGATATACATTATCAGGATATCAAGAGATAAATGAGAAAAACACCGAAAAAACAAGGAAACTACAATACATTAAAATTTTTTAATGAAGAAAAAAAATAAAAATACAAGAGAGGGAAAAAAAAAAAAAAAAAAAAAAAAATTTTTTACATTCTTTGTTTTTTGCATATCAGACTAATTCAATTTTTTTTTAATAACATTTTGATAACACAGAAAAGCAGAACAGATTGAAAGGAATAAGGTAGAAGAATATACAGACAAAAGAAATAATCAGTTAATACTCATAGAATTCTAACAGGTCCATCTAATAATCATTCAACTTATTTAAACATTTTAAATTCATTGAAGAGATAGATCAAAAGAAAGGGACAAGAAAACAAGAGAAAATTTGTACATTTCTTGTTTGTTTGTTTTTTTTTGCATATCAGACTAATTCATATTTTTTTTCTAAGAACACAGAAAGGCAGAACACATTGGAAGGAAAAGTGAGAAGATGGGCAAAAGTTAAGAAAAGACTAGATACAGATAAAGAATAATGTTAACTTTCAGCAAACATGATTTTCATAAGTACAGATGGCATAGAGAATTGTTGAGGTGTGTGTGTGTGTGTGTGTCTGCATGCATGTTCAAAAACAAGGTTTGCAATATTTAAATGAGAAATCCTTCAGTAAAAGGATACCAGAATTATATAAAACATGTTACCTGAATAGATGTTAGAATAGATGAGACATCATATGTAGGGCTCCACCGGTTCTGTAGTATATCCAAACATATACTACCATCAGCATAGACTAAATAAAAATAAAACAATAGCTTTTAACAGAAAAGGTAGACACTAATGAATTAATTTAGCATTATCATTGAAGATGAATGTTTAATAAATAAGTTATAGAATAATAATGCAATAAATAAAAGAGTAAATGAAATCCATACACATATAGGAGTTAAAAACAAAAAAAAATAAAGACACAAACTTTGAAGCAGCAAGAATTCATTCTGACTTATTGAATTTGACAATATACGAGGGTCATTCAATAAATAAGGTGAATTTTTCGGTATAAGGACTTCTAATACAGATAGAAGCTTACTCTTTTTTATTTTTTTTTGTTTTACTTCTTTTTCACATGAATTTAATTTCTTTTGTAGATTAAAAAAAAAACTTTGATAGTTTTGGCAATTAACAAAAATGGCCGACCAAGAAGCATGCTCCAGGATTGAACAGCGGTCAGTTATCAAGTTTTTGGTTGCTGAAAAGTGCAAACCAGTTGAAATTCACAGGAGAATGTCAACTGTGTATGGTGCCAAATGTTTCAGCCAAAAAAATGTCTACAAGTGGGCTAAATTGTTTAAAGAAGGATGGAGCCGTGTTGAGGATGAAGACAGGCCTGGGAGGCCTACAGAAGTGAGGTCTCTTGAGGTGATCGAATCAGTCAATGACCTCATTCATTCTGACAGAAGGGTGACAGTGGATGACATTGTAAGGACTTTGAGCTTATCTATTGGGACAAACGCAGGGGGGTCATCAATCGGAAGGAGTCATCTTGCGTCATGACAACGCAAGGCCTCACACAGCAGCCCAATCGGTGCAGACCATCAACGAGCTGGGCTGGCAACTGCTCACTCATCCCCCTTACAGCCCGGACCTTGCTCCTTCAGACTTTCACCTGTTTGGTCCCTTGAAAGCGTTCACGAGAGGCACGAAGTTTAAAAGTGACGATGAAGTCAAAAAGTGTTGTGAGCGACTGGCCGAGACATCAGTCCAAAGATTTTTACGCTGAGGGAATACAGAAGCTTGTGCACAGATGAGAAAAGTGTGTGACAGTGCTGGGAGACTACGTTGAAAAATTAAAAAAAAAGTAAGCTTCTATCTGTATTAGAAGTCCTTATACCGAAAAATTCACCTTATTTATTGAATGACCCTCATATTTAATTTTTTAAAATTCTATTTTGCCAGTTTGTGTATATTTTTTTGCAACATATTCAAGTGATGACATGTAAAATGGTTTGCAATTATAATGGATATACATATTAACATTTTTAAAATTAGTTTTACAAATCACAAACTTGACAATGCCTAAAGACTAAAATATTTTAAAATTCCTTTCTTGTTATTAAAAAGATTTTAAAATGCCTTTCTTGATGTCATTTGTTTTTGTATAAGAATAGCTTCAAGCTTTTTGAGTCTTATTATAGTTAGTGTTATATGGTATTTTAATATTATATATATTAGTGTCAACTATGGAACTTATTAAAAAAAAAAAAGAAAAAGACAAGGTAAGTAAAATCTTCATAAAGACATGACATACTGTTTGGATGGAACATCTTCGATACAAATCGAACTGTGGGTGGTTTGTTCGGGTATTCTTCAGTGAATTTTATGGTTAATTTGAATGTGCCATCTTCAAAGGGAGTATCATTTGGCCTGTAGATATAAGTATTAAAAGAAAAAGTGATAAATTTCTTTGATATAAAATCTTTTTACACATGCAAGAGAAAGTACTATTTGCGGGTGAAACAATTTTTTGTAAAAATATAGACTATAGTCAAACACTATTCTTCAGACTTGAAAATTAACTTTAGCAAAAAGGAAACAGTAAAAGATGACCATTCAAATTTCAAATAAAAATTGAACTGTACACAATTTACTAAGGATTACAACTTTTTTTTTTCCATAAGTGTTCTGCATTTTTCATCAACCATCAGTTCAAGAAATACCTTAAAAATAAACTTGGAGAGTATATATATATATATATATATATATATATATATATATATATTATCAATTTAAAATGCCAAATAAGCAATCATGTTAATATCAAATCTTAAAGATTTGTACACTTGTTAATTTTTGATCTTTGACAACAAAAATGCATACACTCAAAGCAATCAACTTCATTTTTCCTCAACAAAATCATCCTATTTACCCAATTCAAATACAGAAAGTACTTTTGCTTTTCACTTTTAATCCAATATTTTACTATGTTAAATAGGTTTTTCTGTAGCCAACTGCAAAGTTTAATTTAGATATGTGGTAAGAAGCTTCAATAAATTCAAGTGTTGTTAGCAAATCAATGTGTCTTGCAGGCACATGACTCACACAGACAAAAGCTTTTAATAACGTTACCATATCACATAACATTTCGAGTTGATCTTCAAGTTCATTGTACACAATTATTTTTCCTCTTTGGCTGTATAATTTCATCATTATTAAGCATCACAATCTACAAAGCATCTAGTACAACTGACCAATTCATTAAGTTTATTTATCCAGTCCTGCTATCAGAATCACAATAATTATAATAATGTTTATATTTGCCAGTAGAGTTTTCCTATCTCTGTTCAATATCTTGCCAGAAATTGATTCACCAGTATCAGAGCTTATTCTTTGAAAAATCTTCACTCATTATTTTCCCTCCAACAGTTCCATATTAACAAGACACTCTTGTTCTTTATTACCTCCCACTTCTTCAATTTAAACTACATTATTGTGGTTGCATTATCAACCACTATAGATCTGCTCCATAGAATCCTTTTCAACAAAAGGTTCATGATTGCTATTATCAATGTTACATTGTCCTTTGGTATATACTTATGAATTGCTACTTTTTGCATTTGTAATTTGATATTTCTGCTAGATGACATGAATGAGCATTATGCTGTACCAATATCTGTTCTCCATCACATCTTGCTACCAAGTTTTAAATATCTTTTCTTAGCAAATACAATATAGCTGTAAATTAATTGCTACCTGATAGATTTATGCTGGAACCAGTCTGAAACAATTTACATATTAACATTATCATAAAAGAAATCACATCACTTTCAAGTTCTTTAGTGCTCAAGAGATTTTATAATGCAACAAATAGAAGCTACAATTTATGAGAAAATTTCCAAGTTCCAAAATGAGATTCATTATCATAAATCCTATCTTTTAGCATCTCCAGTGTGCATGATGGAAAGGATATGCAAGAGCAACACAAGTTTCCATACCAAGTTCAAACTCTACAAATTGCTGGTTGTATCTATCCTTCTCTACAGGTATGACACTTGGACATGCCTGGATGAGACAGGAAAAGAGATTCAGGTGTTTGATATTAATTGCTTGAGAAAGCTCCACGTCTACTGGAGCACAAAACCAATGACTATGGATGAAGCAGGGTTAAGCTTCTTCATGGTCCGACAGGAGTCTCTCTTTGTCACAATTAAGATTCAGAAGATGTCATGGTTTAGCCACATCACAGCTTCTGCAAAAGCATTCATGCAAGACACTATTGAAAGCAGATGTAAGCAGGAACTGCGCTCAAAATACTGTAACAGATCAGAATGACATTATGTATTTATATATATAAAGAACAGTAAGATATATAATCCGGTGTCCTTATTAATATTTTTATTTTTTCAAAACAGTGCTCAATGCAAATCTACAGAGCATAGATATTATAAATTTACTAATTTAAATATATGGTTCCATCACTACACAGGAATTGCCATGAATTTGAAACATGATAATTCATGTGTAGTGATGGAACCATACTTTTAAAATAGTAATATATATATATATATATATATATATATATATATATATATATATATATGAAGAAATATAGTCTTAAGATGTGCTATATTTATGGGATAAAGTACTCAATATCAGAGAGAGCATCTGTAAATATAAAAGTGAACATAGAAGTCAACACTTAGAGGCGACAGACTGTTTCATGCTAGATGCAATCGTCAGGCCTGCTGAAAGTGAAGCAAAAAACTAAGACCAAATCATTTCACTCTTGGGGTAAAATAATATATATCTCAATCTCATCTCAACCAAGCTAAAAAAACAAACATAAACCATGAAAAATTTAGGTTTTAATTTGGTTAAAGGCAAAATTCACATAGAATTAGCAATTCCTGTACCATATAAAATATTTTGATCCTGTCACAACAGATTTGAATTGAAAATAAACAAACAAGATCAGAATTGGGTAATCTGTTTGCTCCTTAATGATAATTTTCTTCAGATTTCTTTTTACTTATTAGAGGAAGTAAAACTCATATCAACAGGTAAACCAGCGACCTATCCACTACACATGTATGGCTGATCCCCTGCTGAAACCACTGCATGTAAAGAAATCTGGGAGAGGAAAGGCTTTGACAAGTATCAGGACTATTCAGTTCTCTACTACTACAACTGTACTGCTCATTTTAGTATGTTTTTCAGTCTTATATCAAAACTTACGCAAAAACAATCCACCATTACTGAGATTCCAAACCCATGAAATTCAAACCACTTCAACTCAATTCATCAAAGTTCTGACCAGTAAAATCAGTAATTACATCCACCACAATTATGATTTTGCCATTTTTGTCTATCCCACGCTTTCTATAACATTTTATAATTGTGGATTATTTAAATATTATGAATTATGACTATCTACCAATCAAATTATACAGATGTTAGATGTATGAAAATAAAACACGATCATGGTATCTAATGAGATGAAAATAGTCAAACAGATAATATTCTACATCAATTTCACTATATAAAAGATTATAGAGTAATCTTTTGAAAAGAGCAGATGACAAATATGGATATTTCTAATATTTCAATGTGTTAATGACTGGATTCTCTCCCCTGTATAAGAAATTAATGAATCTTAATTTCAAGCTTTCATTTATATTAACATAAAATTAAAGTTGATTATAAATTTATACAATTTACCAATGGACAGAGTATAAAATATATTAATCCTAAAAGGATTAAGAGGAAATGTACCAATATATAAAAGTAGATATTTTTTTTATAATGGAAAAGCATTACAACATACAAGATATTTCTTTGGCTTTTAGTATGGTCAAATTAAGTTAGAAGAAACAAAGAGTACAAGTTCCTTAGAAAATTAAATTCTCAGAGCCTTATATATGCAAAGAACTTCAAGGTTTCATCAAATTACTGAATTCATTTAATAAGTAAATTATAAACTTCC